>VBSM01003214.1:9463743-9475898 GCA_008086735.1 Cheirogaleus medius | reverse complement strand
CGCCTCGGCCTCCCAGAGTCCTAGGATTACAGGCGTGAGCCACCACGCCCGGCCCCAAGATGAAATTAAATGACTCTAATTAAGGAAACCCAGGTCAAACCAAATAGCCAAAACTGGCAGACAAAGTTATCTTTTGAAACATATAATAAAATGAGAACATCAGCTCAACTTCCAGTTAAACAAAGTGGATTGGCATAGCACCCATCTCTACTTTCTCCCAAAATCCCACTAGAATGTGAGTTAAGGAAGTATAAAGACATAAACCCACCAAAGAGTAGGCACACTTTTTGGAGCTGTATCTACTTGGGTGGTGGATCAAATTTCCAAGTCCTATTTTGGGGAAGGGGGGAGAACAGAGACTGCCACATCTAGATGCCACAACAGAGGCACCCAGTTATCTCTCTGCCTCCCCCCAGTATGTCTTGGTCTTGCTCACTTTTTATTTATTTTTTCCTTGCTCACATTTTAATTGGCCAAAAAGACCTCACCTGCAAATGAAACCACCTGCAAATAAGCACCAAGGAAATACCAATGTTTTTACATGCAATATATTTTTGTTCTTTGTGGCCCTCTCTAAGGAGAAAATTCTACCTTCTCCCTTGCACTTTAAATTATGAATGCACAAATAATTTCTATAGTGACACCCTATATGCAAATCCTTTTGACCCTATGTCTCTTAGAGTTGGCTGTAGGAGAAGTAGCTTGGTCAGAGCACAACAACTTCTCCAGAAGACCTTCAGAGAAAGGAGGTGGCATTGGAAGACAATGTTTGATGCCATCAGGATGCACCATCTACCAGCTAGAGCCCAGGTCACTGTGCATCCCTTTCAAACACTGACAGCCATCAAGCACTAAGTTATCAGGATTGAGAAGAAGAATAAGAGTGTCCATGCTGATAACTACCATTTCTTGAGCATGCACAGTATTTGAGGCCCTAGACTGATGCTCTACCTACAATTCTTCACTTAATCTTTATGACATCTGTACCAGGTATCACCATTTCTATTTATATATATATATGTGTATATATATATATATATATTTTTTAGACAGAGTCTCACTCTGTTGCCCGGGCTAGAGTGCCCTGGCGTCAGCCTAGCTCACAGCAACCTCAAACTCCTGGGCTCAAGCGATCCTCCTGCCTCAGCCTCCCGAGTAGCTGGGACTACAGTCATGTGCCACCATGCCCAGCTAATATTTTCTATATATTTTTAGTTGGCCAGTTAATTTCTTTCTATTTTTAGTAGAGACAGGGTCTCGCTCTTGCTCAGGCTGGTTTCGAACTCCTGACTTTGAGCAATCCGCCCACCTCAGCCTCCAGAGTGCTAGGATTACAGGCGTGAGCCACCGTGCTCAGCCATCACCATTTCTATTTTATAAAGGAAACTATGGCTTAGAGATTTCTGTTATTTACAAATGGCCGCACACTTTGCTAGTATGAAGCAAAGCTGGATTTTAACTTTAGTTCTTCCAATTCCAAAGCCTGTGTTCCTACCCACAAAATTCTGGATTGTTCTGACTCATTCTTAAGCTTCTATCACAAGAGGAGCTAATCACTTACCTGCTTAGAAAGTTTCAATAGCACCTTACTGCCTACAGCAGTGGTTCTCAAACCCAACATTATACATCAGCCAAATTCAATGACTCCCTGTTGCCCAAAAGTTGGTATATGCTCCCTACCTGTGTGTTTTATATATATCACTCCCTTAGCTTGGAAGGCTTTTTACTGCTAAAATGTATAATACACATCTTTAAGAAACCAGCCAAGGTTACACCTTCTCTGGACACTTCTGTGAGCACTCCAGCCCCCAAAAGTTTTTGTAGAGATTTTCTGTTCCCTGGGCTCTCAAAACCCTCATTGAGTATCATTTATTCTGTCTTGATAATATGACATCTTACAAGTAGCCATTTTATATGTTGTATTTGTCAAGTTCCCAGCAAGAAGCATATTCAAATTAGAATGATTTGAGGAATATTTAATAAAGGGCCTATTTACAAAGTTTTGGGAAATTATAGGGAAACCACAGCAGCCAGTATGAACCCCAAGTCTGGGAACAGAGTCTCCTCTAACCACTCCTAGGCCTAAAAGGGGTGAGAAGAGGGAACAGTTGTGGCTAATGGAACCAGATAAAGAAAAGGCAGCCCAGAGAGGGCCACCTGATGCATGAGAAATTAAATATTTGTAGGGTGGGAGACAGTGAAGAAATACTCCCCTGGTCCCTCCTGCCCATCTCTTGCCAATGCCCCCATTGGCAAAACTCAACTGGAGGCTAAAGGGAAAGGGAGCTCATCGCCATAGACCACTGGGTCTCAAACTTCAACAAGCATCAGAGCCCACCTGGAGGGCTGTTAAAACAAAGATTCCTGGGCCCCAACCCTAGAGATTCTGGTTCAGTTGGTCTGAAGTGGTACTCAAGAAGTTGCCGCAAGGTCACAGGTGATACTGGCATGATGCTGACCCAGGAGCACACGTTGAGAACCACCGCCATAGGCCCCACACACACAGGCCAGCCTCTTGGGGTGCAAAACAGGGTGGGAGGGGTGGAAAGTTGATCGAGAGGGGAAGAAGGAGGATAGCTTACACGTATGCATGTCTCAAATCTATACCTTTAGACTAGGGGTCAGCAAAAAATTTTGTAAAGAACCATCTAGAAAATCTTCTAGGATTTGCAGGTCATACTCTCTCTGTTACTGCTACTTAACTCTGCCATTATAGCACAAAAGCAGTCACAGATGATACATAAATGAATGAGAATGGCTGTATCCCAATAAAGCTTGCTTTCTTCCTTTATTAAATTTTATTTACTGGAAACTCATGTAAGTCATACTCACTTTGTATCTCCACGGTGTTCAAAAACAACCGCTGCAGTTATTCCCTTAGTATCCACATATAAAAGCCAGAAACTTTATGTACATTATCTCTTTGCTTTGAAGAAACCTAGATTTAATAGATTCCAATTAGGATCAGTACTTGGGTAGCTCTCAATTTATTTGTTAAGCAAATTTTTTACCTCTACTGTGGGTCAGGAACTGTGCTAGTCACTCACAACCCAGAGGTGAATAAGACATCGTTGGTTCCCTGGTTTCTTGGAGTTAACCTGCTAATAAGATGTCAGTTAGAGTTTTCTGGTTGCCAGCAACAGACATGACCCTGAGTAACTTAAATAGAAAGAACTGTGTTTGGACCAGGTGCAGTGGCTCATGCCTGTAATCCCAGCACTTTGGAAGGCCAAGATGGTAGGGTTGCTTGAGGCCAGGAGTTCAAGACCAGCCTGGGCAACATAGTGAGACCATGAACCTACAGAAAATAAAATAATTATTGGTGGCACACACCTGTAGCCCTAGCTATTCAGGAGGTTGAGGTGGGAGGACTGCTTGAGCCCAGGAGTTTGAGGTTGCAGTGAGCTATGATTGTGCCACTATACTCCAGCCTGAGTGACAGAGTGAGAATTTGTCTCTAGAAAAGAAAACGGAAAAGAAATATGTTAGGTGAATATTGGAATGCCAATTAGGCTTCAAGGACAAACAGGTCAGCAATTTCATGAGAAGAACAGAAACCATCTACGGCCATACCAGCCTGAACACGCCCGATCTCGTCTGATCTCGGAAGCTAAGCAGGGTCGGGCCTGGTTAGTACTTGGATGGGAGAAGAACAGAAACCAAATACCTCCCATGAGAGCAGCCAAGGCCTGGGCCCTACCCACTGGATTCTCTTTATTTAACTGTGTCTTGACTTAACTGGTTTTAAAATCTCCCCCAGATGATTCTAATTTGTAGTCATGGTGATGACTACTGCTCTGGTCTCCTCAACAGAATTGTTTTATTTTTCTCCTACGCCATTCTGGTTTTTAGTAGATCACTGACTCCTGATAAAATTATAATACACTTTTAAAAATCCACCTCAATTTCCCAACTCCTCAACAAGTATAACAGGTGGACAACAATATACTCCATGTATGTAGCACTTATTTCTTTTCAGAGCATCCTCACGTGAGTCTCATGACTGTCCTATTAGGTAGACCAGACAGCACAGATGTTATTATTCCTCCTTAAGATAAGAAAACTGAGGTTCAAGTAGGGAATGTACCCAAGTTCGTACAAGTGAATGTCAGAGCTGGGACTAGAACCTAGGTCTCCATAGGGCAGTGGTTCTCCAACTTTGGAGTAACTTAGACACATTTGGATACTTGTCCCATTGCAGTATCCCCGGCTTCAAACCCAGAGGTTCTGATTCAGTAAGTCTTGAGTGAGGCACAAGTACCTAGATTGTCACCAATGTGATTCTGATGCATTTGGCACCAAAATCTCAGTTGGTGAAATGCTGCCATTGAGGAAATCACCTTCTGTCCCTGACTTTAAATATTCTTTTCCTACCCAAAAGCAAGGGAGAGAACCAGCTGACCTAATGCAAAACTGTTTCCAAACCCATGGTATTTCATTTGCTTTCTCCTTCATTCTCTCTCGTTACCTGCTAATGTTATCTTTCCAGAGACACAATAGTCAAAGACAAAGTCTAGATCAGCGATGGTCAATGAGTTTCAGTTCAGCATGCCAACTCGAATCAACCAGCAGTGGCTTCTTAGAGCCTTGGATTAAGAAGCAATGAGGCTGCACCCAGGTACAGCAGGAAAATATACTGTGAGCAGTTAGTCGTGTCTGTCATAGGCACAGTGAGGATTTGGGCAGCCCAGCACTTTGATTGCTCTAATCTAGACAGTACTTTATCCCCAGCTCTGTTCTTGTTTTTCTACTTAGAGAGAGAATATTTCTACAAAGAGAGACCTCATCTCTGACTACAGGTAATAAAAAATGATTTTTTTTTAATTGCTTCCACGCTGTCCATAAACTAAGGATTCTGCCTGAGACATTCTGGATGCCATGATTCAAATGTAAATATCCCCTGCAATCCATCAATGTCTGGGTAGCTGATTAAGCACCATGGACTATAACAGTGCTCCCTTTTCTGATCTTCAGGCGTTTTTGATTTTTGTGAGCTGATGTATTACCACAGTGAGGGGACCTTCTCACACACTCTGCTCATGATAACAGATGAGGTGTGAAATTGATTCTGAACACCTAGAAGGGTTATGATTTATCATCGTACATTAGGCCTTGTGGAACTTTACTGGATGAATCCCAACGACATTCAGAATCCAACCACACTTCTAGGAAGAGAACATGTAGTGACCCAAGATACATTAAATACAGATGTTCCACAGCTGACACCCATAAGGGACTCCCTTTCATTCATTCAATCGGCAAATATTTACTGAACACCTAACACGTTCCAGGTACTATTCTAGGAGTTGCAGATATCGCACTGGACAAAAGACACAAGGTCTCTTCTGATTCACTTGCCCCTAGAGCTGGCTCCCCCCCTGATTGTAACTCACACTCATCATTGAGTAAACACACCAACCACCTGGTGCCTGGAATCCAATACTCAAGGTGGCCTGAACTGGACATTGTCCCACAATTTTCTGGACTGCAGAAACTTAGAGAAGCCAACCTGGTGATGGCTGATTCCCTTATCATATCTTCAATGCTATTACCTTCAATACAAAGGATGAGCCCGTGGAAATCTCTACTGAAGGTGGAAACCAGCTGAGCTTCTCAGGAAGTCACTAGAAGAGCAGCTTCAGGCCAAATCCTTACCTAAATGGACATATGTAGACACCTGGAAAGGATTCTTCTTTCTGCCAATCGATGCCTAAAACCGTACTCTTAGCACAAGGCGGGGCAAGGGAAATAACAAGCAGAACATCAGAATCACATAGCAAAGTTTCTTGAAAATAAACATTCCTAAGTCTCTGTTCCCTGACCCAAGAGTTCTACCACTGAAGTCTTGGGTTAGGCCCAGCATATCTAGTCGGAAAAAGTATCTGCAGGTGATTCTGATGACTCTAAAAAACCAGTTTCACTTAGAAACAGGTCGAGCCTCTGTCAAAATACAAGGTGTAGATTTTATCAAAGCTGGGGACATAGAAACCCACTGGACTAGGAACACAAAGCTTGAGGTCTGGTCCTGATTTCGTCTTCAATCAGCTGCGTGAACTCAAACTGGCTACATCAGCTCCTGGGCTCCAGTTCCATTATGTGCACAGTGAGGGAAAGGAGTAGGTGATTTCTTCAGCGTCTTAAGATTATGTGGCTTCGTGTTTTTCACATCAGCAGGCTAATTTCAAACAGTAATTCATTAACCCCCAGTATAAACAATCACTGATAAATAGTTCTTACAGGTAAGTAATGCATATTTAAAACACTTTAATGTGCCAGACCAGTCCATTGTATACTTAAATGTCTTCAGGATCCATAATTAGGCTGTGGAATTTGTATAATATAAACTCCTCCGTAGCAGACTCATCCTTGGACTATTTGTTGCCCTGCCTTCTGCCTCCTGCCCCTGTCGCCATCCCGTGGGTGTCTGCGCAGCTGGGGTAGTTAGCATTAGCTCTAAGTGGCAGCCCCTGGATTTCTCTAACAATATGTCTCTAAACCTCTTCTTCTCATTAAACAATCTGTAGCTGTGTCTTGAAAGACTTTTAATAGACTGACTTTTTGCTTAATCATTTCCATTTGATTAATATCCTTGCACTTTTTCTTTCTGATTGCCTGTCTCTCTGTACCCCACTCACGTACACTTGCATGTGAATACTCTCTGTGCTACAAGAGTATTCGCCAAACAACACGTCAGACAACAAACATCAAGATTTTTATATCTATTCTTTCTTCCTAGAGATTCTCTCTTTCAAGATAATGATGCGGTTAAAATCTGACTTTCTTGCCCTTTCAAACTAATTAGCTAGTCCACAACTCTACCCCCAGCCAAGCCACAGAGCAAAATCAACAGGGGTAATTCCTTAGGAATTTTTCACCAGCTCACAGTTGACTCAGCCAGTGCTCCCCTTTGGAATGGGGCTTATATTTCGCCACTTTCCTAGAATCATAGCATATTAGAGCAATGGATCCCAAAACTGTACTGTGATAAGAATGTCACAAAATGCGACAATTGTTTTCCCGCTTCTGTATCCTGCTCTATACTGCCAGCCCTGGAATCCTGCCTGTTGCACTTCCCAGATTCTCTTGCCAGGGCTTTTGGTTAGGTTCAGCTGATGTGAATCACTGGCAACCAGAAAGGAGAAGTCATCTGATTCTAGCATCAGCAGAGGTGGTGTCTCTTCAGCAATTCCAGCAGCGGCGGCAAGACACATCTCTCTCTCTGAGGCCCCAGCACTGCCCATGTGGGCTCCAGATCAGCAGCTTCCTCATCAAGAGGCTCCTTTCATCGTTTTAGTCCTTAGCATACTCCTTCTTTCTATTCCCCCAGCCCTCCTAGCACCTTTATAACAATGGTAGACTATTGGCAGAAAATGATCCCAATGAATCCCTTTGCTTTCTCCATGGTGGTTAGCAATGTGACTTTAAAGCTTCTCCCACCAAAAGGTGAAGTCCATTTCTCTACCTCTTGCATCTGAGCTGACCTTGTGACTTCCTTTGGCCAATGAATTGCAGCAAGAGCACTATTGTGTCAGTTCTGATTCTAGATCTAAAGAGACTTTGCATGCTTCTATGCTCACTTTTGAAATCCTGCTGGATACTACATGCACAAGCCCAGGCTGCTGGAGGACGAGAGATATCACAGAGGAGAAGCACACGGCCCCAGCCAATAATCATCAGACCCAGAATCAGAGCCAGCTTGCGGGCCTGATATCCACCAGGCATATGAGGGAGGCCAACCCAGATCAGAACCACAATCAGCTGACCAGTAGACTTACTTGTCTATAACAATCATAAATGATTGTTCTTTTAAGCTACTGGTCTTAGGATGTTTTATTATCCTGCAATAGATAACTGATATAATAACTGATTCCTTGCATTAAATCTCTCTCCATTGTTGTTTTTCTTACTGGACCATAATTGATAAAGGAAACTTGTTAAAAATGTAAATCCTCGATTCAAGCACCCCAGGCAATTTTGATACATGTGGTCTCACCCCATTCTGTGCCAAACATAGCTTTCAAGGGGCTGGGGAGATCATTGTGTCTATGTTCCCTCCCGTCAGGCAGTTTAGAGGTAAGATTACCTTCAGGCCAAAGCTCAGCCTGTTTAAATACCTGGCAACCAACTCCAGTGTCCAGTGAATGTCCCATCGTTGTCAAGGATTTTCTTCTGTAATCTTTAGCCTCGTTCCCTCAAGCTTCAGTTTCTGTCTCTTTCCTCTTATTTCTGTCTCAGAAGGAAAAAAGAGTCGCTGGTAGAAATTGTCTTGCCCCTCTCCCCCACCTTTGTGGATTTATAATTGACAAAAATTGTATACTTTAACATGTACAATGTGATATTTTTGTGGACACCGTGAAGTGATTACCACATTCAAGACATACAGTCATGTGCCAAATAGCAATGTTTCAGTCAACAAAAGACCTCATATATGACGATGGTGCCATAAGATTATAATGCCATATTTTCCTGTATCTTTTCTATGTTTAGATAGATATACAAATACCATTGTGTCACAGTCGCCTACAGTATTCAGTACAGTCACATGCTGTACAGGTTTGTAGTCTAGGAACAATAGGCTATACCATATAGCCTAGGTGTGTAGTGGGCTATACTATCACTCTATGATGTTTGCATGATGACAAAATCACCTTACAACATTTCTCAGAACATATCCTTGTCATTAAGTGATGCATGACTGTAGTTATCTTTGTGTGTGTGTATGTGTGGGGAGAATGCTTGAGATCTACTCTCTTAGCAAATTTCAAGTATACAATACATGATCATTAACTACAGTCATCGTGCTGAACATGTGATCTCCAGAACGTATTCATCTTATAACTGAAAGTTTTTACCCTTTGACCAAAATCCTTCCATTTCCCCTAACTCTCAGCCCCTTGCAACCACTTTTCTACTCTCTGTTTCCGTAAGTTTAATTTCTTTAAATTCCACATACAAGTGAGATTGTGCAGTATTTGTCTTTGTGTGTCTGGCTGATTTCACTTAACGTAATGTCCTCTAAGTTCATTCATACTGTCACAAGTGGCAGGATTTTCTCCTTTTTTAAGGCTATTTTCTGTAAATAAAAAACTTTCTTTTCTTAGGTTAAATAGCCCCAGCCAGATTCTTTACATTTTCATCTCTGGCCCATTGGAATTATTAAAAAGAAAATTGACATCAGATTGATCTTGGATAATTCCAGCTCTACTATGTGGCTTTTTGTAAGTCATTAAGCTCTCTGAACCTCAAATTTTCTCAGCTGCAAAATAAGGTCTGTTGTGAAAAATAAATGAAACAAAGTTTGTAAAAACTTAATATATGTTAGGTCTTGTTTTTCTCTTCTCCAAGTCTGTTCTCTAATGTAGAATTGCAGAATAGAAAATGAAACACTATGAATCTGGTATGGATCCAAATGCCCAGATTCAAACTTCTACCAGAGTGTCATGAGCAAACTCTCCCTTAATAATGGCCAAAAAGGCCCCCATTCCCGTGGCGACTGATGTGGAGAGCCAGCGCTGAAGCCAGTCACCTGCCCCTGCTCTGGAGGAAGGAACACCCCAAACTCTGCCTCAAGGGAAGACGCAGAGGTGGCTGATCAATTCTTCTGAGTTCACCCATGAAAAAAAGGAGTATTTTTAAATACAAATTAATATGTTTTGAATAAACAACAAGGAAAGATGTCAAATTCCCAGTACCCCAAAACGATCACTGTCAACACCATAAGTATATTCTTCTACACTCACTGAAAAGAGCAGGGAACAGATGAGTGCAGATCTCAGAGGAAAGAGGGAGAAGGCGCGTTTACATCACACACTCCATGGAAACCACTCCTAATCTCCCTCATTAGGTCTCTGTTGTCTCAAAGTCCCTCCTAGGCTATGCTTGGGGAGAGGAGGGGGAACATCAGGGAAAAAGAGGGTAGAAGGAAGGTCAGGGAAGAATATAAAATTTCTCTCCTGTTCCTATCCATAATGTCCTGCCTCGTTGGACCCTGCTGCCCTACAAAATACTGCTTTACTATTTGGGCAATTTAGCAGCATTTTCTGTTACTTAGGATTTACCCCAGACCACCTCCTTCCCAAGCAAAATATTTTTTTAAAAGACATAAACTGTGTTCCCCAAGAAAGACCCTAATGAAAAGAGTTGTCTCCGCTGGTGTGTGTGTACACAGTATTCTGCAATCAAAATCCAATACACACACACAATGAATACTATATCTATTTTTATGTAAATATATCATCCTTAACTTCATTTTTATTGATACATAATTATACCTATGGGATACAAGTGATATTTTGATACAGGCATACAATGTGTAGCGATTAAATCAGGGTATTTAGGACATCCATCACCTCAGACATTTATCGTTTCTTTGTGTTGGGAACATTTCAAATCTTCTAGGCATTTTGAAATACACAACAAATTGTTAACTATAGTCTCCCTACTGCACTAGCAAATAGTAGAACTTATTCCTTCTACCCAACTGTACGTTCATACCCATTAACCAATCTCTCTTCGCTCCTCCCGACCCTTCCCAGCTTCTGATAACCATCATTCTGCTCTCTACCTCCACGAGATCAACTTTTGTAGCTCCTACATATGAGTAAGAACATGTAGTATTTGTCATTGTGCCTGACTGATTTCACTTAATATAATAACATCAAGTTCCATCCATGGTGCTGCAAATGCCAGGATTTTATTCTTTTCTATGGCTGAATAGTATTCTATTGTATATACATATCACATTTTCTTTATCCATTCATCTGTTGATGGATGCATGTTGATTCCATATCTTGGCTATTGTGAATAGGGCTACAATAAACATGGGGGTGCAGGCATCCCTTTGATATACTCATTTTCTTTACTTTGGATAAATATCCAATAGGGAGATTGCTAGATTTTATGGTACTTTTATTTTTAGTTTTTTAAGGAACTTCAATACTGTTTTCCATAATGGCTATACTAATTTAGTTTCCTTTGCACCCCATCCTTGCCAGCATTTGTCTTTTTGACAATAGCCATCCCAACTGGCATGAGATGATATCTCACTGTGGTTTCGATTTGCATTTCTCTGATGATTAGTGATGTGGAGCTGGAGATGAAGTTCTATGACTTCCTATGACCTCCTCCTCTAGATCTCTGCCCACACCAGGTAAATTAAGTAGAGGTTAGACCAGATAACATCTAAAATACCTTCCAGCCCTGAAAATTAATATTGTAAATTCTTGCAACATTTTGTTATATTCTGACATTTATTCCCTTTCTTACTAAGGCAATCTAAAGAGCATTAGGGGAGGAAAAGAAAAAGCAGATGCTATAAAAGTGTGTTTATTAACTAATGTAGGGAAATGAAAAGGCAATGGAGGGGATTCTATTTATATCTCCCTCAAGGATTATGCCATAATCTATACTGTTTGATTTTTTAATGTGTTCATTCGGAGCTGAGGCCCTGTAGGGTGCTCTTTAAGCCTGACACTGAATGAAATAATTCAATTAAAATAGGCTCAAAGCTTTTGCAAGGTACTAAATTCCCTGAAGAGAAGATTTAGGACTGGATGAAGCCAGCTACAGCATCAGTACTGGGGAGACTGGGGAGAAAGCGTAAGGGCTTGGCGGGCAGTGAGTGCGCTGGAAGGCATCAGAGGATGTGGGTTCCAGGCAGCTTGGAAAGGGAATGTCAATGTGGGAACTACGCTTTAGGGTCAACAGACTCTGCCCCAACGCTTGCCAATGACTCACTGGGAGCCACTGGGAGTCTGACATTGATTTTATCATATTGCCCCTGATAAAACCTATCTTTCCATATAAGGAAATGAAGTTTAATAACTATTATCTTAAAATACCATCCATTTTCACTGTGGCTCTCTATATCTTAGATTTCAGCACATTCCATTCATTATTTTATATAGCCTCCACAACAATTGTATGAGGTCAAAAATTATCAAGCCAGCCAGGCGCAGTAGTTTATGCTTGTAATCCCAGCATTCTGGAAGGCCAAAGTAGGAGGATCACTTGAGGGCAGGAGTTCGAGACTAGCCTGGGCAACATAACGAGACCCCATCTCTACAAAAATTTTAAAAATTAGCAGGACATGGTGGCATATGCCTGTAGTCCCAGCTACTGGGGAGGTTGAGGCAGGAGGATTGCTTGAGCCCAGG
>VBSM01003214.1:9430069-9463643 GCA_008086735.1 Cheirogaleus medius | reverse complement strand
AAAAGCACAAAATTAAATAAGCCAAAGAACAAGAAATCTCAGCCCTAAATCCAACCAGTAAGAAAAACAAAAAGGAGGGCGTGGTCAGGGGACTTGAGATACCTGTAAGGTTCAGTGCAAGAGATACCAAAGGCCAACTGACCACCATGAATCTCTAGCCCTAGATCAGTGGTTTTAAAACCTAAGTGTACATTAGAATCACCTGGAGAGCTTGTTAAATCACAGTTGCTGGGCCCTAACCCCTAGGTTTTCTGATTCAGTGGATTAGGAATTTTTGCATTTTTAACTAGTTCCCAGGTGATGCTAATGCTGTTGGTTCAGGATCTAACACTTGGAGAATCAGCAGCACTCAACTTCATTGCACATCAGAATTACCTTGCAGAGCTTACAAAATCACCCAGGCCATACTCCTGTCCAATTACATCACAATCTCCATGGGTAGGACTGAGGTATGTGTGTTTTTAAAAACTAGAAGAAGGTGATTCCGATGTGCAGCCAAACCACAGAGGAAGTAATGTAAGAGATATGTGGGCTTTGACATTAGTACACCGTGAAAAGAACAAGTAATATTTACTGAGAACTTACATGTGCCAGTCACTATACTAAGTACATTACTGCATGATCTCATTTAATCCACACCGAAACCTTCTGAGTAGGGACTATTATTCTCATTTTACCTGTAAGGAAGGTCAGAGAAATTAAGCAATTCGTCCTAGGATATAACCAGTAAATGACAACCTGAGAAAATGAAATTCAGGTCTATGTGTCAGCAAAGTCTCGTAATCACTAGGGGTCTTTAGCTCCCTTTACCAAGCCACTTAGTGCTCTGGCCTCTGCCTTAAATCTTCAGTATCTGGTTGAATCCAGATGCCAAAATAACCTGAAATGAAACAACTTGAACCAACTTCATATTCAGCATCATATAAGCCAACATATACGAGTGCTGTCCAGAAAGTATCCAGCCATTGTATCCATGTATTCATCGTATCCATGGCTGGAAACTTTCCCGACAGCCCTCAGTATATGTGTGCATTCATACATACATATGTGAATAAACAAATGCAAATCACACAATGGTTGTCTTACTGAATTCAACACTTTTTTTTAAACCCAGTCACTGTCTGGCTTATACTCCTTCGATGGCTCATAATCGTTTCCAAGAAAAGTTCAAACTCTGAATGTGGCATTGGAGGCACTTCGTAATGGGGCCCCTGTCTCCAACTCTCCCGCTCCTCATCCCTCCTCCTCTGTTCTCAACAGAATTTCCACTTCCCCAAATCCAACCGCAACACTGTGCCTTTGTTCATGCTCTCCTCTCTCCTTCCTTTTTCCCTATCTGCCTGGAGAACTTCCAGCCATCCTTCAAGACTCAGGTCAACTATCACCTTCTTTTCCACCATCCTCCCCCACGCCATCCCTTCTCTGAGCAAGCACAGCAACATGTGTATTCACATCTCATTTGATTGTTATCCCCTATCATTCCCTGTACACTTAACCTATTCTCTGAATGTTCCAAAAGGATCATTTTAACAGAATCCCAGCTCTCCCCTGAAAATGAGACTTTCCCTGAAGATCCCTCAAGGGAAGACTGTTGTCTTCTGGATAACACCATTATCTTCAGTAACCAGCCAAGACACACTTGTAGGAAGTCAGACCACTAGACCATTGTCTGCTAGAGAAGCAAACAACCCAGGAAGCCAAATAATATCCACCGTTATATAAGCAGCCCAGAACAGGCAGGACTTGATTAATAACTGCCAGCTTCACTAAATCTTATTCCTCCTTCCAACTTAGAACCAACCAGGGAAACCCACATAGCCTGCCTCCAGCTTCCCCCTGCCAACAGCCTCCAATCAGGGCATATCTGAAGCCTTGCTTTCTTCTATTATTAATGTAAAACTTTTCCACCACTCTGTCTATCTTTGAGCCACTACCAAATGCAAATGGTGGTGGCTGACTCCCTTGCTACAGCAAGTTCTGAACAGACAGGCTTTGCCTGTTCTCATTGGATTGGTCTTAGTTTATTTCCGTAAGCATTAACTGAACTCCTCCAAGTAAGAAATGATAGAGACTTAGATCAAGGTGGTAATGGTGAAGATAGTGAGAAGCGATCAGAGTTCAGATATATTTTAAAGGTAAAGTCTTCAACATGTAAGAAGTGAGGCAAGGTAGCTTGGGTAACCAGGTAGGCAGTGTCGCCATGTCCAAAGTTGGGAAGGGCTGGAATACATTCTCAAACCAGAGAGACAATGCCTTAGATTCACCTGCCCTCTGCATACACAGTCATGTAAATAGCTCCAAAAATCTTCCCTCTCTAAGATATCACCTCTGCCAGCCCAACACGGCACCAGAGGATCATTTCTTTGGATGGTTGGACCTCCAGGGTATTAGCTCATAGGCATACACATATGCTCCCACTCTCCCTTCCACTTCCAATTACTTCCTTCTCCTTTCCCCTCCAAAAAAATTTCTTCAATCCCCTGATGGATATGTGAAATTTTCACCCTTGGAGCTAGCTTCCATCACAATTAAAATGTTAATAAAATAATAATTTTTAAGTATGTATATATGTGAAAACAAATACAGCAAAATATTAACAACATTTATTATCTCTGGATAGTGGTATTAGAGGTGATTTACATTTTCTTCTTAACACATTTCTGTATTTCCTAAACCTTTAATAATAAACAAGAACTTTTTCTTATTAAAAAAATACATTTCTTAAAAATAAAATTTATGGGACAGGTAACAAATGAAGATCTGCCAGTCATTTATTCCTTGGCATGAGTGAATGGAATGTATATCATCCAACTGAGAGGTTTGATGGGGTAAGCAGAAGATATGAGGCCTGGGATGGGGACTGTCTGTCTAATAGGTTCATAGGTACAGGGAAGAACATGCTCCAAACACTTCAAAACATGGCCAAAGACAGAAGCTAAGTGTTAATTTATGGCACTTCTGTGCCATCTCTGCAGATATATGAGAGAGCACAGACAGAGTTCAGCTCAAGAATTCAGCGAGCTGTGGGAAATATTAATACAAATAAACTCAGTATTTCCAAACTATTTCCATAGGATCGCTGCCAGTCTAAGAACAAGGAACAAACAGCCTATTTCTTAATCAAATAATTAAAGTATTTGAAATGCAAACAGAGGCAAACTCAGAAATAGGAGGTCCCAAGAGAACCTGGACTGGGGCTGATTCTGCTCTGCCCGGAACTCATGGGCAAGGCCTGGACTTGCAGAATCACCAAAGCATGTGGCTGTCTCTTGACACCGAGGTGAGAAAAGAAGGAAGTGAAATGATTTCGGGCACTGCTGCTCTATCCCCACAAAAAGAAGGGGACAGCTGTAGTTGCCCAACCCCCACCCCAATTCATCAGGCCTTCTGCTCCAAAAACTTTAAAACATGGACTTATTTCCACACATTCTTGGTTGAACTGACAAAGGTCTGTTTACTTTGGCTTTTAGCAAAGATTAGGTACCTCCTGGGCCTGAGATTTCAAATATTCAGCAGTTTGGCTGATTGGTATTGGGAGGATAGAAAGAAAGAGACTTTTTCCTTCCAAAGACAGCTTTCTCCTGCAATGTATACATAGGAGAAATGTAGATGGATGGACTCTCAAAGAATCAAGGACCCAGAAAAGTCCAGAAACACATTTTCCTGCTTAATATTAACATCTGAGGAACACTTTAGACAGATTTTTTTCATCACATCCTCATACTAATCCTTATTAAGAAAGATTACCTAAAACTTGGAAGTAAAATAAAGTGATCAATGCATGCCCTTTCAATGTCATTAATAGACTCACCAGAGGATTATTTAATTTATCAAGGACTTCATTTGATGCTGCCATTCACTACTTGATCAGAAAAGAGACATTGTGAAAATAATGCTGACTTATAGATTTCTGTCCCAAAGGTTACGATTGCATTACCCTGTAAAACATTAACCAATTTTTATCTTTTAGCAAATTCATTACCACATTCCTTTTACTGATTTACTGAATAAATCTCTATTCCTCAAATTCTTTTATTGAACCAGCTCTACTTTCTTACTGAATCATTCATTCATTAATAAGGTAAACAGAATCTTTGACATATGTTCATTGTCTTTTGTATGAATTGTTCTAAAGTTTTTTGAAACTTACAACCCATTTTGCAGATAAGGAAATCTAAGTCTCAAGGGGAACAAAAGAACCACACCTCATCAGGAACAGAGCCAAACCCTGAAGCCAGTGCTGACACTAAAGTTCTTCCCACCTGCCGAACTAAGTAGTTGTGTGGCCTTGGCCATGTCACTTTCCCTCTCTGGGCTCAGTTTCCTCATAGGTAAATTGGAGCAAGTAGAATGGGTCATCTATGCAGTTCCTGGTAGATCTGGTATTCTTTGGCGAGGTTAATTACTTGGCAAATGATAAAATCAGGCCAGATTGATCTTCAAGTCCTCTTCCCATTCCCCCATCCCTAATGATAAGAATATTTCATGAGTGAGGCCTTTTCTCCCCAGGCAGGACTCCATAGTCCTGAATTTTCTTTCTCCCCATCAACACTGACGTGTCCTATGTCAAATCCATGAGGGAAACTTCCAAAGGAAGAATCTGCTTATGTTATATTATAAACTATGAAGTCATCAACGCTAAGGGCAAAAGCTATTAAGAGAGAAAAGTCCCACACACATACCCTCCTTAAAGGGATATCTGTGTTTACCTCCCAGGAAAGATAAAATCTTTACTCAAGGGGGAGGGGGGGAGAAGAGGGGACAGGCAAAAAGCTACCTAACAGGTACAACGAACACATTTCAGTGATGGGCACACTTATAGTGGTGACTCAAACATTACAAAAACAACCCATGTAACCAAAAACATTTGTACCCTTTTAATATTTTGAATTTTTTTAAAAAAATTAATAAATAAATAACGATATAAACCACTATGCAAGTTAGCAAAATTATGTCAAAGGAACATTTGGATTTAAAACCATTTAACTGGGCAGTAAAAACCATTTTGAGGGAAAAAAAATCTTTACTCAAGAGAATGATGGAAAGTTAGACAATGTGACAGGCAAGTGGGGTAGCTTTGTGAGAACAGGGGAACCCTAGTACTCCTACGTCAAATGTATTTGGAGGGTTGCTGTTCAATCAACATGGACCAGAGCTGTATACTGGGTGGCCCCAGTGTCCACGCCACACCAGCTGTTACATGTTTGGGACATCACTCTTGTTTTTTGGGCTTGGTTCATAGAGTTACATCAGCCTCCACGTACAAGCAACAGCGACAAAAATCTCTGCATCTGTTGCTAGTCATTCATTTTCTCAAACCCAAAATGTAACATTTGTGCTTGAACACTGCCATTGATTAAGATGATTAGACTTGATTCTCATTATTCTTTATTAAATAGAAAATAGACGCTTACGTATTTTTCTTTCCACTTATTAATCTGTCCTAATGTTTCAACACTGAATATTTTTTCAATGCCAAAATTTGAATAACAAAAACAAGTAATGTAGAGACTCTATTAAGGATAAGGAATGAGCTATCATCCTGATCCCTTCAACGAAGCTTGTCTTTTTAATGTTCTTTTATTCCTCTCCCTAGCAATTAAAAGACAAGCATATTTTCAGGAGAAAGGTATGCGTGGACATGATTTAGAGAAGAAGAAACTAGTGGGATACTTTTTGACACTGCCAATGCTCTGACAACATAGCATTTCTTGACTTGTGGAAGGGTCATTTCAGCATCACTTTTTAAAAAGATAATGACGAATCTTCTTGGTGAGCACCAGATCTCAAAGGAATGTCCTGTACAAGACAAGACACAGCACAAGTGATCAAAGATGCGTGTAGAGCAGTGGTCCTCAACACTGGCTGCACATTAGAATCACTTGAGAGCCTTTAAAAAAATACTCTTGCCTGGGCAGCACTCAAACCAATTCAATCAGAGCCTTTGATATTAAGGTCCAAGCATAGTAATTGAAAACTCTACAGGTAATTCTAACATGCAGCCAGATGTATGAACCCCAGGTGTAAAGGGATGTTCACTGAAGCTCTGCTTATAGGAGAAAAACAATGCAAATGACTTAAAGTTTATTGACTGTGATTAACTAAATTATTGTGCATCCACACATGGGACACTATCCAGTCTTGCGGTCTTTTTTTTTTTTTTTTTTTTTTTTAGTGAGGCAAATCTATAGATATTGTGCAAGCCCATTTTTTACATCAGTGCTTTGGGCACAGTGATTAACTTTGAGGGGCCTATAAAAATAATTGAGGTATCTCTATACTACTTTCTAAAGAGGTTGTACTAGTTTGCAGTTACACCAACAGCGTATGAGTGTTCCTATTTCTCCGCATCCACACCAACATTTGTTGCTTTGATAAAAGCCATTCGTACTGGAGTTAAGTGGTATCTCACTGTGTTTTGATTTGCATTTCCCTGATGATTAGAGATGTTGAGCATTTTGTTATATGTTTGCTGGCCATTAGTCTATCTTCTTTTGAAAATTTTCTGGGTATTTACCCAAAGGATAAAAGGACATCCTATAAAAAAGACACCTGAGCTTGAATGTTTATAGCAGCACAATTCACAGTTGCAAAGATGTGGAAACAACCCAAGTGTCCATCCATACATGAGTGGATGAATAAATGTGATATATGTATACCATGGAGCACTGCTCAGCCATAAAAAATGGTGAACTAATGCCTCTTGTATTAACCTGGATGGAATTGGAAACATTATTCTACGTGAAGTATCACAAGAATGAAAAAACAAACACCACATATACTCACCATTAAATTGGTACTAATCGATCAACACTTATGTGTACATATGGAAATAACATTCATTGGAAATCAAGCAGGGGGCAGGGGAGAGGAGGGAATGGGTAAATTCACACACTACCTGTGTGACAGGCACACTTATAACTTTGACTCAAATAGTACAAAAGCAATTTATGTAACCAAAACATTTGTACCCCCATAATATTCTGAAATAAAATTTAAAAATTTTCAAAAATAAAATAATGGAGACCTAAAACATTGATTAAAAAATATAAAAATAAATATAAAACTACAAAATTGTAACCAATAAATGTTTGTCTATAAAGTATATGTCAACTTTAGTCATTTTTAGGCTTAGTATTCATAAAATTTGTATTACCTTTGAAAACAGTTGGTAAGTTATATTCTTACCACAAGAATTCCCAATATGTGACCTCAGAACAACAACATCAGCATCATCCAAGGACTTGTTAGACATGAAAACTCTTGGGCCCCACCTTAGATCTACTGAATCAGAAACTCTGGAGATGGAGCCCAGTTATTTGCTGAACAGCCCTTAAGGGATTCTGACACATTGTAAAATCTGAGAACCACTGTGCTAGATGGATACCAAAATAAAAGGATAGTAATTACATAAAATTAACATAGCCAATCATACATGAAATAATAAGAAGTAACCAAGTAATTTATAAAGCCCAGTTTGAAATCCTTTCAAAAATTTCCACTGCTATGTATACATATATGTGCATATATGTATGTATATATAAATATACACACATTATTGTGGTAATATTGTGTATTTAACATTTTGAGGAGATACACACACACACACACACATAACCATAGTTCAACTGATCTTCAACAAAGGTGCCAAGAATAGATAAGGGGAAAAGGATAGGTTCTTCAACAAATGGTGTTGGGAAAACATACCCACACGCAGAAGAATGAAATAGACTCTTACCTTACACCATAGACAAAAATCAACTTAAAATGGATTAAAGATTTAAACATAAGATCTGAAACTGTAAAACTCCTAGAAGAAAACACAGGGAGAAAGCTTCAATGACATTGATACTGGCAATGATTTCTTGGATATGATACCAAAAGCATGGGCAATCAAAGCAAAAATAGACAACTGAGACTACTAAAAACTTCTGTACAGCAAAGAAAACAATCAACTGAGTGAACAAGGCAACCTACAGAATGGGAGAAAATATTTTTAAACCATATATCTGCTAAGGGGTTAATATCCAAAATATGTTAGGAACTCCTATAACTCAACAGCAGAAAAACAACCTGAGTTAAAATGGACAAAGGGTCCGGGCGCGGTGGCTCACACCTGTAATCCTAGCACTCTGGGAGGCCAAGGCAGGCAGATCATTTGAGCTCAGGAGTTCAAGACCAGCCTGAGCAAGAGCGAGACCCCATCTCTACTAAAAAAAATAGACAGAAATTAGCTGGACAACTAAAAATATATATATATATAATTAGCCAGGCATGGTGGCGCATGCCTGTAGTCCCAGCTACTCAGCAGGCTAAGGCAGAAGGATTGCTCGAGCCAAGGAGTTTGAAGTTGCTATGAGCTAGGCTGACACCACGGCACTCTAGCCTGGGCAACAGAGTGAGACTCTGTCTCAAAAAAATAAAATAAAATAAAATAAAATAGGCAAAGGTCTTGAATAGACATTTCTCAAGTGAAGACATACAAATGGCCAACAGGTATATGAAAAACTGCTCAACATCACTATTCATCAGAAAAATGCAAATCAAAACCACCATGAGATATAACCACACACACGTTAGGATGTCTATCATCAAAAAAACAAATGATAAGTGTTGGCAAGGATGTGAAGAGAAGGGAGCTCTTATACACTATTTTGGGGGAATGTAAATTAGTACAGCCATTATGGAAAACAGTATGGAGGTTCCTCCAGAAATGAAAACTAAAATTACCATATGATCCAGAAATTCCACCTCTGGGTATATAAACAAAATAATTGAAATTAGGATCTCTAACGAGATATTTGCATTCCCATGTTCATCACAGCACTGTTCACAGTAGCCAAGATGTGGGAACAACTTAAATGTCCATCAGCAGATGAATGGATAAGGAGAATGTGTTATATATACACCCTGATGTCTTAGGCTGTGTGTTGCTATAAATGAAAAGAGGTTTATTTGTCTTATAGTTCTCCAGGCTGTGCAAGAAGTGTGGCACCAGCATCTGCTTCTGGCGAGAGACCCGGGCTGCTTCCACTCATGGCAGACGGCAGAGGGGAGCCAGCATGTGCAGAGATCACATGGCGAGAGAGGAGGCAGGAGAGAGAGGGAAGGTGCCAGTCTCTTTTTATCAACCAGCTCTTGGTGTAACTAATAAAGTGAGAACTCACTCATTATCATGAGGATGGCACCAGGCTATTCATGAGGAATCCACTCCCACGATCCAAACACTTTCCATCAGTTTCCACCTCCAACACTGGGGATCAAATTTCAACATGAGGCTTGGAGGGTCGAATATTCAAACTATAGCAACGGAATAGCATTCGGCCTTTAAATAAAAAAGGAAATCTTTTTTTGTATGTGACATGATAAATCTTGAGGACTCATGCTAAGTAAAATAAAGCAGTCGCAAAACAACAAACACTGCATGATTCCATTTATATGAGGTATCTAAAATAGTAGTCAAACTCATAGAAGCAGAAAGTAGAATATAGCAGTTGCCAGGGGCTGGGGGCTGGGGGGAAAGGGGGAGCTGCTGTTCAGTTTCAGTTATGCAAGATGAATAAGCCCTGGGGGTCTGTTGTACAACACCGTGCCTGTTAACAATACTGTATAACACACTTAAAAATTTGTTAAGAGAGTAGATCTCATATTAAGTGTTCTTACTACAATTTAAAAAAAAAAAAGGAAAAGAAAAAAGAATTACCATATGGCCCAGTAATTCCACTTCTAGATGTATATATACCCCAAAGAATTGAAAGCAGTGACTCAAACAGAGACTTGGACACCAATGTTCATAGCAGCATGATTCACAATAACCAACTGATAAACAAAATGTGGTATATACATACAATAGAATATTATCCAGCCATCAAAAGGAATAAAATTCTGATATATGTTACCTTAAAAATATTATGCTAACAAAAATAAGCCAAACACAAAAGAACAAATATTGTAAGATTACACTTATACAAGGTACCTAGAATAGGCAAATAAATAGAGAAAGTAGAATAGAGGTTACCAAGGGCTAAGGGAGGAGGAAATAAGAAGTAATTGTTTAACAGGTATGGAATTACTGTTTGCGATGATGAACACGTTCTAGAAATGGGTGGGTAGCAGCCATGGTTGCACAACATGGTGAATGTACTTCACGCTACTGGATTGTCCACTTAAAAATGGTTAGAATGGTGAATTCTATGCTATCCATATTTTACCGCAATAAAAATGTATGTATATGTCATATGTACATAGATATCTTTAATATGTTTGATATGATTGGGGTGGGGCCTTCAGACATTAGCTTTCCCAGGGCCTAGGGGCTTTAAATGTCCTTAGTAATCAGTTGGATATAAGTCTACATGAAAAAAAATCCAGCTTTGTCAAAAGAGCTTCCTCTTGTCAATGCTGAGGTCAGGAATCACTTTCTCTAAGCCTTCCATGACACCCCAGGTTTCCAGGAGGACGCAGTTACTAGAGGGCAAATGTTCCTTGGATGCTGAAGACAGAAATCAACTCAGAAATATGGCCCTAGATGCAACAGACATCTCGGCCATCACTGTATGTGAAAACAAAACCAGAAACTCAGAAATTAACTTCATGAGGTCATTTCATCTAGTCTTCTGTCTATGGGTTAAATGTTTAAGGCAGCCTCAAGAACACGGGTCTAGGGAAGTAATTTTCTATTTCCTTCCTGAGATGATTTAAAACTTTGATTCAGGAGGGCTAGTGAACTTTTGGATGGAGAGGGCCTGGAGAGCTAAGGGGGACTGAGTATAATCATATACAGAGATTTTGAGAGTGGAACCTGAATACAATACTCAGCCACAACAAACAATGGTGACATAGCACCTCTTGAATTATCCTGGAAGGAGCTGGAGCCCATTCTACTAAGTATCCCAAGAATGGAAAAACAAGCACCACATGTACTCACCATCAAATTGGTACTAATTGATCAACACTTATGTGCACATATGGAAGTAACATTCTTTGGGTGTCAGGGAGGGAGGAGAGGGGAGAGGAGGAGATGGGTATATTCACACCTAATGGGTGCAGTGCTCACGGTGGGCTAGGGACACTTGTAGCTCTGACTCCGGCGAGGCAAAGGCAATATACGTAACCTAAACATTTGTACCTCCGTAGTATTCTGAAATTTAAAAAAAAAGAAAAGAAAACATTGGTAGGTGGGAGTTTTGAATTTTGGGGGGAGTTTTGAGATATTTTAATGCACCTTTTAGTACTTCTAAGAAAAATAAAATGTTTAATTGATAAAATAATAATAATAATTTTAAAATATAAGCATAGTTCCACTTACTAGCAATGTGCCTTATCTAAGTTGCCTAAAAATCTCAGTTCCTCTGTGAATATTATAATAAAACCTACCTCATAGAACTGCTGCAAAGAACAAATGAAATAGTAATAACACATTTGGCACATTATAGGTATCCATCCCATAAATGTTATTCACAGAAATTTTCCTTGTATTTCCTTTGCTAACAAATCTTATTAAGCCCTTTCATATTAAGCCTATTTCATATTAAGCCTATTTATTTAATATTTCATATTAAATATGAAATATTATTTCATATTAAATATTATTTAATATTTCATATTAAAGCCTATTTCATATTAAGCCTATTTCATAAGCCCTTTCATATTTGCTGAACTAACCATTGGGAATAAAACCTGGACATAGAATTAGAATTTTTTAAAGCTAAACAACTTAGATACCATCCACTCCATTTTTTCCAAATCAAATTTCAATTGTAACACCAAAAAACAGAGCTGCTATAATGGAAGGGCTTGATAAAAAAAAGAGCTGCCCTCTTGCCCTACCCAAGGAACCAGAGAGCACAGTTTGAAACCCACTTCCAATCTCTTCATTTTGCAGATGAAGATTGTGGAAATCAACAGTGTAACAGCTTGCCCAAGGTCACACAGCTAATCGGGGACAGACTGCCTGAGCTAGACACTAGATCTCTAATATCAAGGGATTTACCAAACTAGCTATGGAAACAGGATGTACACATACTAGGCAGTGGAGAAAAATCTAGGACTTATTTTTTATGTTGTATTATCAAAGCCTGGCCCTTAGCCAAGACCCTCATCCTTTGGGTTTCAGTTTCTCCATTAAACTTTCTGTTCTCAGTAACTTAGGCCTTAGCTTCCATTACCATGAAGAAAACAGATCATTTATGCGCTCAGTGACTTGCATACCAATTTTTCTTTGAATGTTTTTAGACAAGTTGGTGTGTTTGCTATGAATTTGTTCCCTAAATAAAATAAAAATAAAAATATGTTGACATTATAGGCAAGGAAAATTGTTCAGGATAAAACATCATTATGTAATTTGGAAATACACAGAAAAAACTCAGAAAGCAAGTATCAAATCTGATTTCTGTTATTTCTCATCTCTGTGCTTTGAATGATAAAAACTGTATCAATTTTATGTAGCACTGAAGCTTTATTTTTTTTTTAAAACTTACTAAGGAATATTTCAAATACACAAAATAAGCTCTACTTATTCTGTGTGACGCCTGATGCTGAACAAGGCAGAGGGACAACACGGCTAGCTGATTCGATAAAATGCAATTCTTCCCCAATGCCAGGACTGAGAATTAAATGATCGTGAATATGAAGTATCTTCATAACTTCTTAGAAAGGGAACTGCAACATACTTCATACTATATCCTACCACCTGGGGATTTGTGGATGTTTTGGCATCTTCCAGATCCCCTCAGTATCTCTCGATGCTGCATTAGCTTTTCTTGGAAAAACCCTTAGACATCCTCGTCTATGTTTTGGATCCTCTTTAAAAGATGTGAAATAAAAACAGAGATGGACTTCAACCAGAGTGCAGAGCAGATAAAATGGGGGTTCACTCCCTCCTCCAGCAGCATCTTCTCCCACCACCCCCAGACAAACAAAGGACTCTTGCCCAATGTATACATTTAACACAGAGGAGGATGAAGGCCTGGACCCTGCTGGAAAGATTTATAGTCTAGTGGTTAAAAAATTAAAACACACAGACATTAAATGAGAATAAACATTTCAGCGGAAGAAATTCAATGCCAAGTGAGT
Source organism: Cheirogaleus medius (assembly GCA_008086735.1). NCBI lineage: Eukaryota > Metazoa > Chordata > Mammalia > Primates > Cheirogaleidae > Cheirogaleus > Cheirogaleus medius. Next base: position 9,450,569 of record VBSM01003214.1, on the reverse strand, counting down.
TGAATAAATTATAAATGCCATGAGAATTTAGACCACAGAGAAATCATTGCTCATATTTAGAAAAGACTTAGAAAAAGACATGGACTAAGCCTTAGAAAATGGCAAGAATTGGAGGGATGGAGAGGAGAGAGGGTGTTCCAGGTGGGTGCAACTGAGTGAGCAGAGGACTAAAAAAGGAAAATGACAAGATGTGTGGAAACAAGTAGAAAAGATTGTCTTAGCAGATATAAGCTGCATGATTAGAAATAGAAACTGAAGGCTAACCAGGAAGGGTCAGAAATCTCAGACTGCAGAGTTTACACCTGACCTTTTTCCCTCTATTCCCTGGTGACACCGATCTGATGAATTAATTTGCAAATGGTTAATGGCAGACATCTTGCTCCCTCATTTTCAGAAACCCAGGGATGGTTAACACCTTTCCTGTTCCTTACAAAATTCCATCTATTGGCAGAAACTGAGTGGAAAACTGTTTTGAAAAAGATCCTAACATGACATCTGAGCACATCGTGAGCATTGTGATTTATTATTGGCAGGAGGAATTACATTAAGAAAGGCAGTGCATTCAGGCTTTTGAAAATTATGAAAAAAAAAGGAAGAATGGCAGTGTAGATGCTTTGTATTTGCCAACCATGGTTTATCCAAAAGGGATGATTATGATGGTGACAAATTCAAGCATCAAGGTTGCTTAATGGGGAAACTTTTATGGAGTAGTGGAGGACTTACAAGTTCTGCTAATTAGGTTAAACACCCACTCTCTATACACTTAAGACCAACCCCAAAAGAATGTTCTGCCCTAGACTATAGGTGAGAATATTACGCACTAGTACTGACATCTGGCCTCGGCAATAATAGAGAGTATTATAATTGATTAGTAATGTCTGCCATGGGCTCAGAAGTAAGAGATAGTGCTATGTGTGCTACATGCTTACTGTGCCTATCTTTACCAAAATAAAAAGTGTTTCCAACATGAGAACTGACTCGTGCAGGAAGTTAGGTGATCTGGTTGGCTTTGCTTTGCTTTGCTTTGCTTTAGTTTGGGGTGAGGAAGATATATTTTTCAATTTATATAACCAAGTTAGCAGGTATGCATTCTATATAAAAGACCAGCAGCCCAAAATAAACAGTATACCCCAGAATGAACTCAAGGCAGAACCACAGAGCCCACTCATCACAGAGTTTATGGATTTTAAAGCCTTTAACCACAGAAGTTTTGTTTATCCTAATCTGGTTCTTTCGTAAGACCTAGCCAGTACTTGTGAATTTGCTGCCCACGCCTGCCAACGATTTCTGGTGTGGATCAGCCCTCACAGGCAGCTTCACCCCCTGATCTCTGAGCTCATGGCCTCTAATTTTCCTTCCTGTTGGAAACCCTTCATCTCCTTCCCTACCACACTCCTGGGGAAGATGGAATTTGTCGGCAGAGAGAGCAATTTTTTCTTCTTCTTTTTATTCTTCCTGTAAATGCAAACAAGCAACCAGCACTACAAGAACTTTCATATTTGCAAACACCCCAGGGTGTTTTGCAAAAATCAATCTGACCAAAAACCATAAAATACAAATTCACCTGATACAAGCACAGGATGACTGTGGAGATTTTTGCCCCTACCTCCGTATTACACAGTGTCCATACAAATGATTCTGGAAACTGCACCAGTTACCAGAGCCACTGGGTAAATCTCAAGGTCAGGAGGATTTGCAGGGAAAGGAAAGCAAATGAAATGCATCTTTAAAGAAGTCCCTTCGCATAGGAGAGGCGGGGCTGGAGCATGTTCAAACAAAAGCAGATGATTTGGGCAAGAAATTTTCCACCTTCTCCTTGTGATTTTGCAGCTATCTGAGAATCGCAGCCCCCACCATCCATTCCCAGAGGCCTTTCCTAATCTGGAGTCTATGCGATGTGCTTCTGTTATTGTGCAAGGAATGAAGATTGGTTGGGTGTGGGGGAAGACAGACTGGCAGGGCATAGCTGCTGCGTATATATATATATATATATACATACATATATATATATGATGTGTACTTTCTTCTAATTATTAAAAAATACATGCTTAATGTAGAAACTTTACAAAAACAAAAAACAAAAAAAAATTACAATTACTCCTAATTCCTTTCCAACCACTGCTTGGTGGTATACTTACCAGTATGATCTCAAAAGAAAGGCCTGCGGCAGAATCCCCTGGTGCAGACACAACATGAAGCCACCTGGGCCTACCCCAACACCTGCAGAAAGTAAGATTTCTAAGGCTGGGTCCCCAGCATCTGCATTGTTAAAAGGCACCATTCTTAGGAAGAGTTCTTTTCTAAACTGTAAATCCTCCGAATGTAGATATTTGTATTTCTTTTGTTCACAATGTATCCCAGAGCCTGGCACACAGGGGGTATTCAATTAATATGTATAGAATTATTTAATCAATTAATTCTATCCTATCTTTTTTCCTTGCACATATATACTTTTCTTTTTTGCTTCCTTTTTTATTATTATTTTTGAAACATACCCTCATAGTTTTCACTGAATGACAGGCAAGGTACTTACCATGTGCTTGTCACTGTTTTACAAGTTTTATAATCATTACCTTATTTATGATAAACCCATAAAGTAATGATTGTCTATAACCCCTATTTTCAGATGAAGAGTCTTAGACACAGAGAGGTTATGTAATTTGTCCAATATCACACAGCTAGGGTGTGGAAGAAGCAGGTTTAAATCTCAGGAGTGTAAGTCCAATGTCTTCATATGTCACATCTGCATTCGTCTTGAATCTCTTCTCAGGTTTTCAATATTGTTTACTTTTTTATAGTGGCAACATGGTATTCCACCATACAGATTCACCAGAATTTATTTACGAAACTGTTGGATAGTTTCTCTCAAATTTTACAACACAGTATAAAAAGTATGTTAACTAAATTTTACCATATCCAGATTTACATTTCCTTAGGATCATTTCCCAAAAATGGTAATGCTAGGTCAAAAAATATGAACATTTCTAGAGCTCCTGATTCATATTGTCAAATTGTCCTCCTAAAATATTTTATTAAGATACAATCCTCCAGCAGCATAAAGGTGCCTATTTCCCCCATAGAAAATACAGAAACTTTGAGTATCATTTAAAATATTTCTTTATGGCTGCCATACTTTGGGAAGTGTTTTAGTTCAATCTTAACATGAGGCACTTCTCACGGGACAGGATCTTGGCAGTACCAGTGGACAAAGAACGAGGCAAGGAGACAGACCTGAGCTCTCCCCCACACCTCCTGGCAACACCCTAGGTCCCCTCCCCAAAACACAGCTTGCATTTTGTCTTGTATTTTTGTTTTGTTTTGTTTTGCCCCTGAACCTTGACTTATGTTTCACCCCCAGCTGTTAGGATTTATTCCTATGCATTTCACAAATCCACTTCCCCATAGCTCCACACCTTGGTAATCACATTCCTTAGAGGATTTACAAAAGACCTGCTAAGCACCAACAGAAGCCTTATCCACTGTGAGGATCCACAGAACACTCTGATAAAGAAATAGAGGCTCAGCCAGGCTAAGTAACTTGCCCAAGGTCACACAGCATACAAAGAGGCAGATCTGGATTCTCAGAACTGGAGCTCTTAACCACCACCAGACACTGGGTCTCCACCAGCAAAACTCGCCCCCTCTGGGAGAAAACCTAAGCAATGAATCAGCCCTTCCTGGGGCTGACTGACCTAGCAACCCTACAGCCAAAAAAAGAAATCACTTCTCCCTATGCAGAGGAAGAGAGAAGAAACGAGTCTTTACCCTTTGCCCAAGCATTCCAAATGGAACAATCACCACCCACCACCTCCTGGAATCCTGGCTTCAAACACTCTGCCTCTGTGTAACTGAAATCATCATGGATCCACAGTGTCCTCTAAGTGAGCTTGTGATCTGCCAGGCTCCAGACCAGCCAGGGCTGTAGGAGCAGCTGCTTCCTTGATCAGCTCTTCCTGGCTCATATTTACACTAGGAAATTAGAAGTTGAAAGTAAAAGCAGGTAGAAGTGGAATTTAATTATACAAAGCAAAGACACAGTGTACAAAGAAAGCAAAAGAGAATGGTCAGGTTGGTGCCAGGCATATGCGTGAGTTGGCAACTCCGAGCCCTTCTCAGTATCTCTGGTCCCCACTGACATGCCTGTGAAGTCTGGGGCCGGGCGTGTGTCTGTCTGTATCCCTCACACTCTAGTGTCTGTTAGGAGAGTGTGTTCGTCCGTTTTGCATTGCTATAAAGGAATACCTGAGACTGGGTGATTTATAAGGAAAAGAGTTTTATTGGGCTTGCAGTTCTACAGACTGTATGAGGAGCGTGGCACCAGCATCTGCTTCTGGTGAGGGCTCCAGGGAGCTTCCAATCCAGGCAGAAGGTGAAGGGGGAGCAGGTGTGTCACCCGGTGACAGCAGGAGCAAGAGCAGGAGGAGGTGGCACCAGGCTCTTTTAAACAACCAGCTTTCGAGTGAACTAATAGAGCGAGAACTCACTCATCATCCCGGGGAGGGTACCAAGCCATTCATAAGGGATCCGCACCCATGACCCAAACACCTCCCACCAGCCCCACCTCCAACACTGCGGACCAAATTTCAACATGAGATTTGGAGGGGCCAAACCGTATCAGATAGCTTTCAGTTGGAAATGACCCATAAATAGTCTGTCTTAACCCATTCTGTATTTGTTGTTTTCTAAGTGAGAAGCCCAGAGAAAAGCAGCCTCAGAGTTGGTCTGAGAGCTCAACCAAGCCATCAGGATCCAGGCTCTTCCAGAATTTCTGCTCCATCAGCCTCATGCTGGCTCTTCCTGCTGCCCAGGCTCCATGGCCCAGGCTTTCAGGCTCCGAGCATCATCTCCCTGTTCGATGCAGGAACGCAAGAGGAAGGAGGCAGCGCCACCCAGGCCCCCATTCATGTCACACCCTCCTTTCCTCTCACATCCCATCTAGTTCAGGATCACGTGTCCACTACATGGGGGCAAAGAGGGAGGTATCATCCTAATCAATTTAGAACAGTCATGAATGACTCTCCATTGGGGTCTGACAAATTCTTGCCCCAAACAAAACTGATATTCCATGACAAAGGAAGAAAGAAAGATCAGCCAATAGCAATGTCAGTCCCAGTGGTGTACCCAGCACACCGCAGAAGGCCTGGCACATAGCCAGCGTCCAACGAAAGCACATGCAATGCATTGGTGAACACCTTTGTTCTGCAAGGATGGAGGGAGGTGTGTGGATTGGGAAGCAAAGGAGGGTGGAAGGAATGGGGTGGCATCTGCTTCCCATCTATTCTTGGAAGGGGTTTGAGCTCCTGTGGTTGAAGGACTAAAGGCCAGAAACTGATGGGCCCCTAACTCAGGAGCATCCTGGTGATGTTCTAGGTAAGGGGTGATGGTCCGAAGCTCATGGCTCTGCTCACAGGAGCCCAGTAGCAATAGAGCATGGGGCTAGGGCCTTCTCTGGGCACTACAAAACCCAGCAATGCTCTGCCCACGAGAAACTGGAAGCTCTAGGAGCCTCCAGAGAGAGTCTCTTTGGCCTGGAAAGCCAGCAATGTCCTTGCGGTGGGCATTAGCAAGGCTTCAGCAGGCGGCTTGCCAGGCAATGGACATGACTGGGGAGAGTCAGAAGAGAGGAGGGAGGGACCGTGTGGAGGCCACAGCTGCAGCCTGGCCACGGGTGCTCCTGAGACAAGCCTTGGAAATCCAGGGAATACTTTGAGGGGCCAAATGCCGACAACCAAGCAGGTAGGGGCTTGTGCCAACATAATTTGTATTTCACAGGCTGGTGACATTTGGTTGCAACTGGACAAGACAGAGTTGGCTACAGTTTTCCCACACAGACGATGCTGGCCTAACTAGATCCTCAGCACAGGTGACACGGCTGGTGAGAACCAAAGTTAGAACTCTGCATCAGGATTTGAGGACTGTGCAGCCAGAGCTGGAGTCAGGGAACTGCTGGCAGACAAGACTCTCCCTCCCCCTGAGCTGTACCTGGATAAGATGCACAAGTCCCTCCCTGGTTTCGATGGTCCATTATGCTCCCTGGGCCTCAGTTTCCTCATCTATAACACGCAGAGATCACATTGCAGTATCTAAAATCCTTTTAACGCTGGTGCTCTGTTTCGTAGCTAAGGCACACACAAACAAGAATGCAGTTAAAATCAGAGCAACTGGCCAGGCGCAGTGGCTCATGCCTGTAATCCTAGCCCTCTGGGAGGCTGAGGCAGGAGGATCGTTTGAGCTCAGGAGTTCAAGATCAGCCTGAGCAAGAGCGAGACCCTGTCTCTACTAAAAATAGAAAGAAAATTAGCTGGACAACTGAAAAATACATAGAAAAAATTAGCCAGGCATGGTGGCACATGCCTGTAGTCCCACCTACTTTGGAGGCTGAGGCAGGAGGATTGCTTGAGCCCAGGAGTTTGAGGTTGCTGTGAGCTAGGCTGATGCCACGGCACTCTACTCAGGGCAACACAGTGATACTCTGTCTAAAATAGGAAAAAAAATCAGAGCAACTGAGGATAAAATAAAGATATGGCCTGACCAAGGGGCAGTGTGAGGCAGTGGTTGAGAGTTCAGGCTCTGGACTGGGCCAGACCTGCGCTTAGGGGCAAGATCTGTCACTTACCATATGACCTTATCTTTTTAAGCCTGAGATATGTTTTCCTCATCTGTAAAGTGGAGATAATAATGCCAATCTCATGAAGAAGTTTTGAGAATTAAACAATAGGTTTATATTACCTAGCAAAATGCCAGGGACAAACTGGGTACTTCATAAATGCTACTTCAAACAAAACAAAAAGATGAATCCTCAAGTGATTATCTGCCGCCAGGACTTCAGGAATCTCAATATTCTGTTCTGATTTCCAAATCTTTGTTCCAAAAGAATTATCCATTTTCTGACTGCCAACTTCATGATTAAGGAGGGGGAGCCAGAACCATCGTACCTTCCTGAACATTTGATGACTACGTGTTCTATTTAGGGTGTTGCCAGGGTTAGCCCTAGACTCAGGGAGGTGTGTGGAGGCTGCCTATTCTGGAAGGGCCCAAACTTGTTCCTTTCCTAGGCCTGTCTTGTTGGATAGCCAAATAAAAGATTTTGCCCACTCACATTCAAAAATCTATTCATTAATGGGATGCAATTCACATTATATACCACTAATTACCCTAGGAAGGCAGTAAAAATTAATAAGGAACTACAGTTTAATTGTTCCATAATGACAGGGAGTTCCAAAGTGCTCTCTTGAGTAATAAAATTAACATTTAAACTAGTTCAGTCAAAGAACCTTCTCTTAAATATAACTCTTCACCATTAGTGTGGCTTATTTAATTATTTTCTCTTTGGGCAGCCCTAAAATATCACAAATTTAACTTTGAGAATCTACCAAATGTTCCAAGACAGTGACTACAGTGTCTGCCGTGTTTCGGGTGACTATGGATGGCCCGAGGTGCTCTGCTCCCAACCCCCACCACATACACACAAACACAACAAAATTAGATTGTCCTATATTTAATTAAACAGGGTAGAGAAGCTTCTCAAAAAGCAGTGAATCTCTCTAAAGGAGGTGGGAGGTAGGGGGCAGCTGCCAAAATACTGTCAAGGATAGAGTCCTACAAGACCTCAGAAGAGACACTTTGCTATCTTTCTTTCACATTTTGCTATCTCAATTTCACATTTGCCAATCTTTCTTTAACATTTGAACTTGTATTGCTATTCCAGGGTCCTCTCTGCACTTTTGTTTAAGGGAATGTAGAGGTTTTAAAATATGTCTCTAAAAGGTAGAGTCTCATTTCCTGTCCCTGGAACATGGGGAGGATTGTGTGATTCCCTTTTAACAAACAAAATATGATAAAATAAATAAATAAATAAATAAATAAAAAAGGATGCTGTGTGACTTCCAGAACTGGGTTCTAAAAAAATACAGCTTTCACCCTGCTCTCTGTCTTGAGATGCTTGCCCCTGGGATTCAGCCGCCATGTTGTGAGGAAGCCCAAGCGCATGGAGAAGCTACACTTAGGTGTTCTGGCCACTGGACCCAGCGAGGCCCCCAGCCAACAACAGCATCAACCACCAGACTCATAAGTGAATGAGCCTTTAGATGATTCCAGCCGGGGCCCCAGGCACCTTGGAACAGAGACAAGTCCTGCCCCTGCACTCTGAATTCCTGACCTGCAGAAACTGTGAGAAATATTAAATGATTATTTTAAGCCACTAAATTTTGGAATAAGGTGTTACACAGCATTAGATAACTAATGCAGGAATGTTCACAGACATTGGGCCCCCTGATTCTCAAACGAAGACCATAAGGCCAGCGAGGCTTCATCCGTGCAGGACAGAGGGGAAGGCAGAGGGAGGCCAGTTGTGCCTGACTGCTGTCCCAGCCGCCAGTCTTCCAACACGCCCATCACCCCACTGGGCCACATATTCCAAAAGGAGCTCTCTAGTCCTGAGCAATTTTACAGTTGAAGGATTTTCCTATAATTCACAGAGATAGGACTAAGCACAGTTTATTAACCTGGGATGTTTGCTTTCCCTAAAGAGCTAAGGATTGGCATTGATAATCCCTTGAAAGTGGCCTTTCAGAGACTCCCATTACATCGTGGTTCATTTCACACATGCTCGGGAAAGAGGAAAAGCCAACCAAGGGGAAACAGCTGTGCACTGGGACTGGTCAGGCGCTACCCTCCACGCTCGGCCCCGGCCACACCCCACACCCACTGTCTCTCACGCCAGTACTGCTCCTGGCCCCCCGCCAGGCCAGCTGTCTTCTCAGCCATTCATTCATTCATTCATTCATGGAGTATTTAATGGATATTTACTGTGCCAAGAGAGACAGATAATTAATCATACAGATAATCATACAAATAATTAATCATACAAATAAATAACTGCACTGCCCTAGGTGCTATGAGGGAGAAGTGCAGGGTTCTCAGGGGAACTGGAGACATTTGGACTGAGACCTGGAAAACTAGAGAATTAGCAGGTCAAACAGCGTGCGCAGGGCATAGGGAGAGCGTCCCAAATGAAAGGACAGCACGTACAAAGACCACGCGATAGGAAGAAGACCTGTGGCATCTGGGAAGAAGGAGCGGCTGGGACACTGGGCACAGAGAGAGCGAGAGCGAGAGCGAGAGCGAGAGCGAGAGAGAGAGAGAGAGCGAGCCATAGAAGAGGCAGAGGAGGGAGGCAGCCACTGGATCGCGAGGCCAAGTAAAAAGATTGTGACTCTATTCTAAGAACAACGTGCAGCTACAGAAGTGTTTAAAGTGGGAGTGTGACAAGGTCAAACCTCTTCTGTTAAATCATTTCAGTCCCCTAACCCCATCATTTCCCATCTGTGTGTACACCGCTATATAACCCAGGCCACACTACATTACAGCTAGTTGCTTGGGTATCTTTCTCCCCCACTGGACTGATGGCCTTGTGAGAGCAGGGACCTTATTTGTTATTCCATCTGGCTCCCCGCTGCTCTCAGGATCAAGTGCAAACTCCTTTGCAGCCTGCAAGGCCTTGCACCATCAGTCCCTTGCTCACCTCTCCAGGATCATCTCGAGTCACCTCCTTTGTCTTCTGGTCACTCACCATGGGCCAGCCACACTGGCAGACACATCACTTCTTCAGGGGCCCTTCCAAGACACCCTAGGATAGGATAAGGCCCCTGCTATAAATTCTCACCTACCAGTATTTATATCACCACTTCTATACATTATTGATTTAATTTCTGTCTCCCCTCCTAGACTGTCATTTTCACGAAGGCAGAGAACTTGTCTGTCTTGATCATCGTCATATCCCCAGGACCTGGCACTGTGACACACAGAGCTGGCATTCCACAAAGAGTTGCTGAAGGACAGAATGAATGAGTGAGAATGCGAGAATTGGTAAGTGAACGGGTGAATTGATACATGGCCTCAGCAGCCACCCAGGGCAGCTCAACAGCTGAGTTAGACACCTCTCTATGATCAGCCTTCAGTACTTCTAATGACATAACTCTTTGCTGGCCTCACTGACACACTCCCAGAAGAAATCAATGTTAGCAAAGGCTTTATGGTGTCGATGGAGAGTGGAAACCAGTAGAGGAGGGAAGGCATGTGTGGCAATCTCTGAGTAGTTATTATCATAATCCTTCTGCCAAGCAAGGGGAGGAAAACTAGCAAACACTCATGCTCGGTTAATGATCGATGCTCTGTGAGACTGATGTGCATAGGACTCCAGCTGCATTCATAAGCTCCCCAAGTCCAGGGCATTTCAAAGTCTTCCACAGGAACCAGTGAGGTCAAATGCAGTCCTCTAGGTTAGTGCCTCTCAAACTACCTCTGGTCAAGGGCCAAGTTTCATCTTTATTTTCAATCCATCATAGATCAATACTTTATAAAATACAGAAATTGTATGCTTGGATGTAGCAGCAACGTCAACTTACCATAAGTGTTTCTAGATGCTTACTCCTCACTTCTGTACTCATTTCCCCATGAGTAACACATATATTATAGACCTAGGCCCATTTGCAGACCACACTGTGGGTAGCGCTGTTCCAGGTCAGTACTCACACTCCTGATGCATCTTTTCTCAGCCATGGCAGACATTACTAATCCATTGTCATATAGCTCCCCATCAATGCTATGTTTGGCTTTTAAATCTTACTCATCCTGGTGTTCCAGACAGCCACCACGATATGGTCAGGGATTCCACAGGAAATAGACCTTATTTACCATCCCTGCTCTACATGGTGCACAGATTGGCCACATGTCATATTCATGTCCATGATAAGGAAATGTCTGTATTTTTGTTTCCAGCCTAATGAAAAGTTCCCAGAGAAAGCCCACCTCAACAAAGGGAGTTACTCCTGTTCATTCGATCCAATAGCAATCTTCTGCAGCTTTAGAAGTCTTCAATTCAGATATACTGAAGAAGATGCAGCAAGCTATACCATATACAGAAACTTCTGGTGTGTTCTCAGATGGAAACTGTACGGATTGTATTTGGGAACCTGCAATCATTGGTGCTTCACTGCTTTGACTCTTTCTGCCATCAAATTCTCCACTCCTGTGTCCTACCTACTTTTATTTCAAGTTGTCACAAGAGCTCATTCACAGTGGATTGTTTTCACTTCTCATTACCCTCTCTGTCAGAACACTGAGGGCTTTCATTCCTCCCACACTCAATCTTTTCCCAAGCAAGACTAAAACCCCAGCCCTTCTCTGGGAGGCATCAAGCTGTGATCCAACCTCCAGTCATAGTCACACAGAGTCACGGAGAAGAATCCGCAAGAGGGCTGATCTGTTGTCCCCACATTTTATATCTAAATAAAGACAAATCCTCATCTAAAACACTTCTGGTCCCAAGCATTTTGAATAATGGCTGCTCAACCTGTATCACAGTAAACTAGAGGCAAACATCAGAGTAGATGCCTTGGGGGATTGGGGAGGATGAATAATTCAATCTTCTTCTTGATAAAGACCTTTTTTGGGCCTGGCGCGGTGGCTCACGCCTGTAATCCCAGCACTCTGGGAGGCTGAGGCGGGCGGATCGCTCAAGGGCAGGAGTTTGAGACATCCTAGTGGAGATGTCAGACTACTGGAGTTGAGGGGCTTTGCATGGCTCTAGATATAAAATGTTAAGTATATACATGTAGGTGGGAATTGCAGTAACTGGCTAGAATGAGATCGCCTTGGGAGAGAATGCCGGGAGGGAAAAGGAATGGGTCTGGGGCCAGCACAGCAGAACCGTGACATTTAGCAGTGGATGAGGAAAAACCCCAGGAGCAACAGAGGAGAGAACACAGAGACAGAAGAAAAGGCAGGATAGTGTTCACAAGCCAGGGAAGGAACAAAGTGCTGACAAGGATTCATTTAGAATAAAGATTGAAAATAGCCATTAGATGAGCAATGGGCATCATCAGTGCTCTTTCATGATAGAGATCAAACTCTAGGTCTTTTCCAAACACGAGTTCTTTCCTGTCTCTTGTGCCCATCGCCATCCAAGATTCCAAGTGACCTCCGACCTCCGGGAAAACCAGGCTTCCTTGAGGACTCAAACACTATGACTGTTACAACAGGACAGCTCTGGGTTTCAGCTAATCTTGTAGCATCCTAGAGACCCCGCTCCACCCTACGTGCCTACATACTGAGATTGGTTTCGTCTGCATCAAAGATGGAAAGTATGCAGCGTGCCTCTTAATACCCACCAAACCTGGGTCCACATCACGAAGAGATCAGAAGCTCCACCTAGAAATGCATGTGTCTGGAGGTACTCTGTATCTCTGGTCCTGGCTTGCCCATGCAGCTTAGACCCTGCCTGCCTCATTGTCTCCATCCCCCATCCCGGCCCCCAGGAGGCAGAGACAGCCAAGATGAAACGCATCCCAGTGCCAGCACCTCTTTGTTCCTGGTTCCATGTCCCTGGCTGCTTGGCTGCACACAGCTGGTCGGCCAGACTGCTGCATCTGTTCCCAATATTGATGTGATTCGCAGTGATTTGCTTAGGAAATCAAAGCCTGGGGTTTGCCGGCTTTATCTAAAAAGCAGGCCCTGCTCTACTGGGGAAGCGGAATGACTCGGCTCACAGCAGAGTTTCTCCGTTTGTTTGGTTTTTTCCTGTCGGACACGAACACCCTACAGGTCCTGCCCAGCATGGACGATGCGCGAGCCTCCTCTGGAGTTTGATTTGGGAGGATAACAAGCTAAACAAAGGAGCAGATGATCAGCGTAGGCTTATTTGCAGTCTGCACCGTTTATATTTAGCCATCTTGTGACTGGGTTGCTGCCACTGTGTGCCAATTGCCCTTGGGAATTTCAATAGTGGGGGGAACGCAGGGGTGGGACAGAACTGGGAGAGGGTACGGAGGGGTTTAAAATGATGTTTGGGGGCACAGCAAGGAGGGTGAGACCAAATGTGTCCAATATGCAATCAGCTGGGGATACTTACTCTAGAAGCATGGGAGACAATCCAAAAATGCGTGAGGGGACATTTGTGTTCATTGTCTGTAAATCACCTAGCGCACAGGACTGTGAGTCCCTTTGTGTCCCCTCACATCTCCCCTCAGTACGGCTGACAAAGTACAAACGGCAGCAGGTGGGAAATCAGCAAACCTGGGTTCCAGTCCTAGTCCGCCCTCGGCTCAAAGCCATCTCCCTTCTCTATAACACGGAAGGGCTGGCTACGGAGGGCGGTCCGTGACATCCTGTGATTCTGCCTGTGACAGGAGGAAGCGAGGCCCCTAACAGGATGTGCAACAGGTGGTGTTGCTAGGGAGCAGCCAGTTAAGGAAACTGTGGGGCAGTCGCGACGGAACACTCCACAATCATTAAAAATCACGGTGCCGATGCCACCCGACAAAAAAATGAATATCCATTAAAGTCATCTTCACAGGAAAAAAAAAATGGTGTTAATCTATATTAATTGAGACTGAAGGCATTTATAATAGCTCGCTAAGCGAGAGCGGCAGCAGCAGCATGGAGCAGCCATTCCGTGTCAATCAGGCAGCGTGGAATGTGGGAGAATGATCCCAGACAGCGGGAGGGGCGTCCGCAAAGGTCTGGAGAGGAAGGGGCTTCCAAGCAGAGCCTCAGCTCACCCCTGCTGACCCCTCCCCCTCTGTATTTTCGGACTAACTTGTCTGAGAATGTGACTCCCAGAAACTGGGGCTGCCAGAGAAAGAAGGTTTTTAGACAGGATTTGTGTTGCGCCTTGTCTTGATTAGTTTTGGGGTTTTGTCTTAATGATGTCCCATGGCCAAGTGCATGGAGGGAGAGCCCAACCCACCACCTTTCCCCAGCCTAAGGCAGCAGGAGGAGTGTAGACAAGAGCGTAGGTTCTTAGGGACCCCTGTAGAAAAAGATTGTGGCTTTAGGCAGAAGCTCCCCCTCTTGTTGGGGTCCAGCCTCCTGGAGACAGTCCTGTCTGCGCATAAATCTCATTCTGGAATGATGAGACATAGATCAGCCCTCACTCCCAGACCAATCCTGTTTCCATGCTGTTCTCAAACTGGCAGCCCCTCATTCCGTAAGGCTCTGGATCCCAGGATAATGGAGAGTTTCACCCGAGTTTCAGGGAGAGACTCAATACTCACAGACACTCACCAAGTCTCCCAAGTCAGGGCCAAATGCCTCATCCCCATGAAGGCAAAGAGAACACTGACTGTCCTGGCGTCACTGGAAAGAGCCCAGGGGACCTCTCTCACCCCTTGCCAGCGTCCCACCTTCACTCTTCATTCCTTTGTGTTTAAAGTATATTCATCTGCTGAAATGAAAAAGGTATGAGTCAGGAAAACAAAACTCCCTCGGTGTGAAAGAGCCCCCAGTTAGAAAGTACACAAATAGGCATGTAAGGGGGCAGCTCTCCAGTCCCGACTGTCTTCACCACTCGGATTCTTGGAATCAGAAGGGACTCTGCACATCATATCATCCTTTTATGAAGGGACGACTTAGGCTCAGAGGGGCTTTGTTTCTTTAGCTAGGTCACACAGCACATTAGGAATCAGGATGGGGGCCCTCTGACTCCAGTGCACATTTTAAAGGACTCTTAAAAATGTTAAATTCTAATCCAAGCCCCCATTCATCTGTTTTACAAACAGTACGAACCTCCCCCACCAAAAGCCCTTCCTTCTTTCACAATTTCTTTTCTGTCACTAGCATCTGTAGCGACCACAGTGTGTAGCATGAAACCGTCGGAGGAAGTAGACGTGGTGCATCTGAAGCAAGACACGCAGAGCTTGGGCTTGGAACCCGGCGCGGCCCCACTGGCGCCAACCCGGTCGGAGGGTCGGTGTTGCCGCGGACTTCACGGCCTTCTCGGGCCTCAGTCCTTTGCCTTGGTGCTCCTGCCCCCTAGTGGCAACAAACTATACTGCGGTCACATTCGTGTGCAGACGACACATCGAAGGGAAATTGGGGGAGAAGATAGCACTTTTTGGAAAGGACAAAGGCAACCTGCATCCTTCCCTTAAAAAGCAGGCCTCGTTACAATGAGAAAGGCTGTTAAGCTCACACACAAAAACGTGACTAATTAGACTTTAGCCTAAAACAGATCTGAACTTGGGCACCAAGCATCCTGGGCTGAAAAATAGATTATATAACTGACTGAGGGACTCATGAGAATAAAGGGGCTCAGGGAATCTACAGGCCAGGCACCAAAGGGCTTAAAATGGCAAAGGAGGATGATATCGGCATGTGGTGTCCCCACCATCACTGGCATGAATCAATTCAAAGTCCTGCCTCCCTCCCCCTCCTGTGCAACTTTGCACAAGCTGTGCCCAACATTCAGTCCCCTGGTGGCCAACCCTACCTCCCTTTGCTCAGAGGACGTCTGTCCCTTCTGCCCATCTCAGCTCAGGACGTCCTCAGACTCAGCAGATGAGATGGGCCCTCATCTTACACTCTCATGGCGTTGGGAACTGTTCCAGCATAAGACCTGTTTCACAGTCCCTAATTTTATGTTTGTCTGATTATTCATGCCCATAGAAAGGTATAAGTTCCATGAGGAAGGACACAGAGACTGCCTTGGTGACCATTGAATCTGTGCCCCCAAAACAGTGATTAGCATATAAGAGGCTCTCAGTTAATCCTGTTCAATGAAATTAATAAAATCCCAAGTGGTTGAATGACTGCATTACATATATTTGTTTACAGACTACACAAACAGATCTTGTCTCAGTGGAGAAAGTAGGCAGACTGCATATCGAATCTGTCTAGGTGGGTTTTGCCGAGCCAGCTATGTTAGGTGCTTTTCTTGCCATCAGCCTCAAAAAGGCACATAAACTTTCAGAGGGTAGAGATTTTCCTTGACTATCAGCCCAAATGCTCACCATCACCCTGCAGTGGGCAGCTAGGCAGAAGTCTTCACTGCAATTACACTTTCTAATGGCAGCATCCATAGGCTCAGCTTTTATCCCAAGGTAGTGAAATCCACATGAGAACTGATAACCTTACAAGTGGATTGACAGGTTGTGCAGACATCAGGAGACCTGATCCTCGGAGCTGCCTCCCTGTGTGAACTCGGATGTTGGCTCTCTGCCCGGGGTCTCCATTGTCCTATTTGTAAAAGAAGGATCCTGGGGTACATAATATCAAAATCATAGTTTTCAGATGTCAGAAACTCCACCTTAAACTGGCCCAAAGAGGAAAAAAAGGAATATATTGCTCATGAAACTGCGAAGCCATAGATTCAGGGTTAACTCAGTCCAGGATATCAAGCAACATCATGGAAGGCTGTTTTCCCTTCTCCATCCATCGGCTCTGTTTCCCCTCTGCTTGAAGGCAAGTTCCTTCTCTTGGGGGGGGGGTCTCCAACAGCTCCAGGCTTTCATCCCCACAGCAGAAATAAAACCCAGAACTGCCCCTCAGTGGTGGCCTTTGGGCCACATGAGCTAATTGCAGCAGACAGGGGACAGACTGGGCTCCAGGTAAATGACAGGGACTGACACCGGCAGAGGCCAGGCTCTGCCAAGAGTAATCAGGAAGCACTCTCAGAACGATGGGGAACAGTTGCTAGACCCACGAAAACAAAAATGGCACTGCGGAGTAAATGATCTTTAAGGACTCTTCCAGCTTTTTTTACCTTGCCGTGACTCTGGGATTTGATACCAGGGAAATGGAAGAGAGAATAAAGCCACGGACACTCTCTAGAGAGAGCCAAACCCCAAACCCTTTGCAAGAGACTAACTGCCAAATAACCCATTCTGAAGTGGAAAGGGGTGACATCAGCCACCCTAGAAAGCCAGCAATCACTGTGACCCTCCAGAAGCCACAGGGCATGAAAACAAATGACATTTTGATAATGCCACTAAAATGGAACATTTCTATTTCCCAAAAAGATGGACACTGTCAGTGAGATTCATAAAAAAAAAAAAAAAATCTTATT
The DNA here is from genome assembly GCA_008086735.1 of Cheirogaleus medius. Taxonomy (NCBI): domain Eukaryota; kingdom Metazoa; phylum Chordata; class Mammalia; order Primates; family Cheirogaleidae; genus Cheirogaleus; species Cheirogaleus medius. The sequence continues at coordinate 9,433,726 of VBSM01003214.1, read as the reverse complement.
AAACTTTCCCTTTCACTGCTTCTTTGTATCTCTGGTTGAAATGGAGCAGGATGCAGGTTGCCATGGTGACGGCTGAATTTTTAAATAACAGGGCTCAGGCGCTTTGGCTGCTGGCTGTACCGCCCCAGGCAGGAAACGGTGGGGGGGGGAGGAGAGAGGCAGAGGCTGAGTGAGAAAAGGAAGAAAGCTGCTGGGCTCATCCCAGGACACTGTCACTTCTCCAACTTGTTTTCCTCGCGCTGAGGATAAGGTCCAAGAATTGCAGACCCGAACTGCTTCATAGAATGAGGGAAGAAGGTGGGAGCCCAAGTGCCAAAAACAGAACCTGAGAAGTCCCCTTGCCCATCCCCTACCTGCTTCTCCCTAGTGACAGATGGGTTTCTCCTATACTTACTCCCCTTCCCACTAGCGAGGGGCCCCGATCACTCAAGTTTTAGGCGGGCCACTGGACACCTGACCCTAAGGGAAGTATCCAAAGAGCTGGAAACACGAACAGCAAGAGCCCCCAGGATTTTTTAAGTGAAAGAGGAATTTGAGGTAAGAGCCCAGAAGCTGTCAATTCACACAGCCCTAGACACGAATTCCAGTTCTGCTACTCCCTCTAGAACCATCTAAGAATGAAATGGAGAGATTCAGGAAGTGGTGAGTTCCCCATGACTGCATATATTCAAGCTGGCATCAGCCAGCAAGAAGCTATTGAACAGGGATGTTTTAAAATCGTTTTGAGGATCAGAGAGTCGGGGTCCTGAGGAGGGCGGCTCAGAGGATGGATTCAGAGGACCCAGTCTTTCACCCAGCGCCCTCTGAATTCTCAGGCCAGGGAAAAGGGAAACCAGAAGGGAAAGCTGGAGAAAACCAGCAACCGGGGAGCACAGAAACCTGCTCTGACGCCTACAGGCCTGTGGGAACTGGCTCTGACAGGTGGTCTCGTCTCAGCTGCCTGTCCCTGCCTGCCCCAGCCAACCCCAGGGAGGACTGTATTCTCGGCCGACCCTGTCCCTAGTCTCCTGGCCAAGAAGGCAGGCAGCCAAGGCCATTCTGTGTTTGTCAGGGAATAGCTTCCAGATGTTAAGTAATAATAAACACAAAGACTTTTCGTCGTAGCTGGGAAAGTGGCAGGATTACTGAAGCTGAACAAGTCTGACATTTCCCCAGAAGTCAGGTGAGCAGAGACCCCCAGGAGAGAAGGGAAGAGCCAAAGAGACGGGTCCCTGGGCCTTGAGCCACACCCCTGTGACGTGTCCTGTGTCCTTCCAAGCCTGACAGTCAGCAACTTGGGGCCTGGGTTCCCCATGAGCATTCCCCAGAAAGTCAGGGCCACAGGGGATATGGCCACATCTTAAGGAGACAAAAGCCAGGGGAAGGGAGGGGCAAGTGGCCCAGCTTTGTGCCTTACCACACAGAGTCAGGAACTCAGAGGCTCCAGATCTGAGGAAGGTGGGAGGCAGCGTTGGCCTTGGTTTATCATTGCTGCCCAAGACCTACTGTCCACTCTTCCCAAGGGCAAGCCCAGATCCCAAACCACCACTTCTGCCCCCAGAAACCCTCCAGAGTCAGCCCTGCCCACCTGCCCCTGTGCGCACGTGCACATACACACACACACCCCTGCATCAAGGAACGGAGCAGGATGGGGCCTTAGAAATAGTTCCTGCAGATATACACACACACTGGGCTTACATGTGCATGAAGCGGCTCCTCAAGGATGCACAGACTCTGTCAACAGAAAGGCACCAAATGACTGGAGCAGGGGTCCTCAACTTTTTAAACAGGGGCCCAGTTAGTTCACTGTCCCTCAGACCGTTGGAGGGACGGACTATAGTTTAAAAAAAACTATGAACAAATTCCTATGCACACTGCACATATCTTATTTTGAAGTAAAAAAACAAATGGGCAAAAACACCCGCATGTGGCCCGCGGGCCGTAGTTTGAGGACGCCTGGACTGGAGGGTCAGGGGATGGGAAGAAGACTGATTTTTTTGCTGCACACCGTTTTGTAGAGTTTTTCTTTTATGCATATATTGCCTTTTCAAAAAATAAATTCTGCTTCCCTTTCTAGAACACAAATACAGAATCTGTCCTTTGTCTCGTCCACTTGAAGTCAGGAAAACTAAGCCCTAGGTCTATTCTGCTGGGAAGACTGAAGCAGTGTGATGTCAGAGTGGGTCTTACGTATCCTTTGCCTCAGTTTCTAAGGCTGTAAAATGGGGTTAATAAAACCTACTCTACCTTTCTTACAGGCAATTTAGGAGTTCAATTAGCTAAAACAATCATGGCAATAGTAACAGTTGAAATATATTGAGCGCTTATCATGTACTAGCACAGTGCTATTGTCCTAATCCAAAAACAATCCTTTAAGACAGCAACTAGTATAAGCCTCATTTTAAGGGACAAGGAAAGTAAGGCAGAAGAAAACAACTTTCTCAAGGTCATGCAATTACATATCCAGCCTTCTGACTGCAGGGCCAGCGCTTTTACCCACTAAACACAGCTTGTAGGTTCAATATCGGTATTCACTGCTCTAGATGCAGTGTCCTATCCCAAGATGGTTGGGTGGGTGATCAGATTTCCTCCACCTGTTTGCTCTCATACTGGAGTCTCTGCCTTTGCTCAAGACAGTTTAGTGAGGAGCTGGAATCCAGAGATAGGAATATGAGCAAGTCCCAAGTGGGATCCTGGTCCCAGGTGTTAGGATCTGATGTGTGGCAGAGACCAGGATCCTGGATCTGCCTCTAACTCAAGAAACTGCCCAGAAAAAGCCCCAGCTGAAGCTCATAAACACAATTAGCTGGTTACCGCCCTCCACCCCCACTGGCACCGTGGCAATGAGAGAGCCCTGGGATGCCAGTCCTCCATCGTTGTTCCTGATTTGCAGAACCTTCCTAATGCACACTTCCTCTTTCAGTTCCCTCTTCTCTATCCTGTGTAATTCACAGTCCTCTGCAATATCTACCAACTGGTGGTCACGCAGTCTTTCCTTGAACACCCCCAGGGACAAGCAGCTCACTACCCTCTAGGCCTAAATCTTTCTCAAACCAGCCTTGTTTGCAAAGTCTTCCTTCTGTTACCCTGAAATATGTCTCCCATTTTTTTTCCAGCCAACAGTTCTAGTGCTGCCCTTGAGGCTCTCATAGCTCACCTCCTCCTGACTCCTTCAAAGAACTGGAGACCATCCTCATCATCTGCCTGAGTCTTCTCTTCTGTAGGCCAGTGGTTCTCAAACTTAAGCATGCATCAGACATGGACATCTTACTAAACACATGGGGCAGGGTCTTACCCCCAGGGTTTCTGGTTTAATTGGTCTGGGGCGGGCCCAGAAATTTACATCTCCAAGATGCCACTGTGGCTGCTCGGTGATCACACTCTGAGAACCACTGCTCTACATAAGCACTCCTCATTCCTTTGCAAACTCCTTCGTTGTGAGAGCTCCCAGGCCTCCTTACCACCCACATCTCCTTCTTGGGGACCTGCTCCATTTTGCCAATATGGCACCCAAAACTAGACAAGGAACCTTGAGTAGACATTTGGGGTTATAAGGAACAAAGACATCCCTCAGACTACCTCAAGGAAAGGAGGTGCTTATTGCGGATGTAAGAAAAAGAGGAACCTCCAAAGAAGACAGAATAATGGCCTGCAAACATATAAAAAAATGCTCAACAT
>VBSM01003214.1:9418577-9429969 GCA_008086735.1 Cheirogaleus medius | reverse complement strand
GGCTGATGCCATGGCACTTTAGCCTGGGCAACAGAGCGAGACTCTGTCTCAAAAGAAAAAAAAATACTGGCTGCCTAAAAGACTGTCATGAGAGGGTTTCAGAGGCTACATGTAAGCTAGGTGGAATATGATTAATTAGTGGTGTCTGTCATGGGCATGCCAACGAGAAACCTCAGCCTACATGCCAGTTACTTGCCATCCCCACTGTTAGAGCATGTGGTCTAACAAGAGCAAACTAAGTGGAGTCACCACCTTCCTCATTCTGAATTTCCTGCTTCTCTTTACGAGAACTAAGATCACATTTGCTTGTTTAGATGGCTGGATGGATCACATTATGGCTTCATGTTGAACCTCAGCCACCTAAAATCTCTAAGCCTTTTTCATATCTGCTATTAAGTTACATTCTCCCCTTCCATACAGTGCAAAAAGAAAAAAGAAAAAAAACAGAGCCAAAGAGATAAATTTCATATTTTTCCCTAAAACAGTTCATTTTGTTTAATTTAGCCCATCCCTCCAGTCTATTGAGATCTTCTTAATATGAATGATGTCTTTTTCCAGCCTATTTGATAAATTGCCCAAACTCTTTCTGCAGGCATCTGTCCATGAAATGGAGGTTAAATGTTGGGTATCTTCTTTACAAGACTGACACAAGGGTGAATTTAGATTGCTTGTTTCTGTGGACTACTTTGCACCATTTAGGGAACAATTGCTCTGTAATTTCAAGAAATTATTTTAGACTAACAAGTACACGTGTGTATTTGTCTGTTGTATTCACAGTGAGAATAACCAAAGATAGTTATACTATTTCATGGAGACAATAGCTGTTTTATTCCCTCTTACAACAACCTTAAGAGGTGGGGATTGTTGTTGTTGTTGTTGTTGTTTGCAGATAACCCAACTGAGGCATAAAGGGTTTAATCACTTTCCAAGATCACATGACTAGTATGTGGTAGGGCTGAACCCCAGCCCCAATCTGCCTGACCCCACGCTCTGTGTCTCACAGGGGCTCTCTGAGCACGCCCCTGTGATCGACCCTGACACTTGCTGAAAGTGACTGCAGGTAGAGACTGGGGGCTCATGAATATAGGGACCCGTGGGTCACATTTTTTCAAAAGCACCACCAATACTAGATTTTTAAAATTATGATATATTACACAGTTATTTAAAAGAATGGAGTAAATCTACATGTATTGATATGAAAGACCAAGCTTTACTTTTAGGTAGGCCTACTCTGATCCTATTTTTTTGACATAACATTAACATATGGAGGCAGGAGGTAGAGAATTATAGGAGACTTCCAGTTTTACTCTCAATACCTCCATTTTGATTGAATTTTGCCTTTGTATATTACTTTTTAATCAAAAAATAGGAAAACGATGTGTTAAAATGATTAGCTTCTCTTTCCCTTCCCCTCTAACTCCTGAATTTCATGCATCTTTCCTGTGGATCAAGATCCAGGCCTCCTATGTCTATTGGCTTCAACAATAAGAAACTTATTGTCTCACATCAGGGTAGGATAGGACTTGAGTTGGTTAACTCAGTGGTTCATGGACATCATAAAGCAGCCGTCCCCAACCTCTTTGGCACCTAAAATTGGAAGACAATATTTCCACGGACAGGGTGGGGGTGGGGAGTCTCAGGCAATGATGGGAGCAATGGGGAGCAAATCAGCTGTAAATACAGATGAAGCTTTGCTTGCTCACCTCCTGCTCTGTGGCCCCCAGATTCCTAAGTGTCATGGAAGACAATTTTTCCACAGAAGGAGAGGGAAGGAGATGGAGCTCAGCTGGTGATGTGTGGCCGGTTCCTAACAGGCCATGGACCGGTACTGGCCTGCAGCCTGGGGTTTTGGGGACCACAGCCACAAAGCATCTTTGCACCCTCCCATTCTCAGCATGAGACCTGGCTTTCTGTACAGCGTTTCCTGGCTGCCACAATTCAAGGCACCCCAAACCACTATGATAATGTCTAGTAGAAAAAGAGGCAACTCTTTCTTCCTATGTGAATCATCCCTTTGTCCAGTAGATCCACGCTGTCTACATAACCTGCCCGTTAGTCACTTAGGAGCTGTCTCCATTATCAGATCTACTGTCACGGTATCACAGTGCTTGGGTTCAAGTCACCTTTATTTTACTTAGTAATAGCCCCAAAGAACGAGAGTTGTAATGCTGACAATTCAAAGGTGCCAAAGAGAAGCTGTAAAATGCTTCCTTTAAGTGAAAAGGTGAAAGTTCTCGACTTAATAAGGAAAGAAAAAAATCATATGCTAATGTTGTTAATATCTATGGTAAGAATGAATCCTCTGTGAAATTGCAAAGAAAGAAAAAGAAATTTGTGTTAGTTTCACTGTTGCACCTCATCCTGCAAAAGTTACAACCACAGTGTGTGGTAAGTGCTTAGTTACAATGGAAAAGGCATTATATTTGTGGGTAGGAGACATAAACAGAACATGTTCCAACCAACAGCAATCAGGCTTGGTGGTATTCTTGGCTTCAGGCATCCAGTGGGGGTCTTTGAAGGTATCCCCTGTGGATAGGGGGCCGCTCTACTAGAAAACTCCCAGCAGACTTGTCGCTGCCTAGTGGTCAGAACTGTATCCCATGCCCTGCAAATCCAACCACTGGTAAAGAATGAGATCATCACAAGCCTGAATGGGACCAATGATTTGCTCCCTGGAGCTGAGAGCTCAGCTTCTTTTGAGGCACATGGCTTGCCTACTCTCTGAACAATATTGGGGTTCCATTAACAAGGAAAAAGAGGGGGAAAGGCTCATGGAGACATAATCAATAGTGTCACAATTATTCCCTAAATTAATTATGACACCATGCTCTTAGGAGTGTTCTTACCCAGTGAGTCTGTGTGCTCCTTTCCTCCTGCCCTGTAATCTCACAAGCACATTGTTTCTGAACTAGGTATACTGGGATTATAGACCGTTCCAATTGTTAAAGTGTCCCTGAATTTGTTACTGTTACTTATGCTGACAGTGATATTCATAAAGCCTCTGGGATGGGCTGTGGGAAATGTCACTGTAAAGATGATGGAAGCACACTGATGAAAATCTACTTTACTATAGATCCAAAGCCATGGTCCAGTTGATTCCAGAAACTATGAATTCTGAAAATAAAATGGTTTTTGATGGTGGTAATATATGGCTCAGTTTAGCAGGCTACATGGTGTTTGACAAGGATCAAGCAGAATGGATTTTAGAGGAGAACTTGAAAAACAGGCAGACCAGCCTTGGAGGTTTTAAGATACAGCTTTCTACAGGTAAGGTTCAATGCCCTCTGCCACTCCTCTAAGAAAAACCGGAAGAAAATACCAGCCTGTACAGTTCAACCATTTGTCCATTTCGAAAGTCATCAAGACAGAGGTCCCAAGCCCTGTGTTGCAAACTCAAGGGATCTCTGGTGTGGAATCAGTGATTTTTCTGGTAGACAAGGTGGCGGAGCATGGCTGAGAGGAAGAAAGTGCGAGAAGGAGAAGGAGATACAGCCCCAGCCCCTCCAAAGCTCGACCAGGAAGTCATCCTCATCCTATTTCTTCCCCTACTCATCATCACTACTGCTAGAGGGGAAGTGGGGATGGATCCCTCTACCTTCTTAGGTTTAGTGACTGGGCCTGAAAAGTAGACTGTCAAAAGATAGAGATTAACAATGGGGGGTGGGGGAGCATACAAATTCCATTTGATATTATGTGTTTTATGTGGCATGGATGGGGGCGGTTCATAGACAAGTGAAAATCCCCCAAAAAGCAGCTAGGTTTGGAGGCGTTTATGCTATTTTCAAAAAAGGATCATAAATTTGTAGAAAAGTGACAAGACAAAAAGAGGGTTTTAGGCTTCCCTGGTGGTAAACTGCGGGAAGGTGAATATATGGGTGAAATTAATGGAAGATAAGGGCTATCTTAGCAAGGTTTGTTGGTGCAAGTCCATTACGGTGTGACTTTCCAACTTTGTGGACATAAAACTTCCCCCTGAGGGAATTTATGGAAGTCCTCATTTCTCATGAGTTTCTGCTTTTTGTCAGATAAGGGAAGCTTTGGGAAGGCTTCTTTCTGCATTTGTTGAACCTCAAATGCCTTCAAAATAATCTCAAAATAATCTCTACGCCAAAGTAGCATGTTGTGAGGTGGCATGTTCTAATTCCCTGCACTGCCTGGTCCTCTAACATGCTCTTGGCTTTGACATGCCCTTCCGGCTGGGTGTCTTGTCTGCCCCTCTGCTCTTCTCTACGCTGCTTGGTGCTCCCAGAGGCTGAGCTGTAGGGATGTAGCGATGGCTCTTTGCCCTCTGACTCCCAGGTGGGGTTGGCACTGGCAGGAGATCAATGGAAAGGAGTAGAGAGAACTTGGAGAGTGAGGCTGGGGTATTTATTCTCCAAGTTCCCTCCTTGTTTGGTCCCCAAGGGCTGGCTGCATTTCACTGCAAAATATCTCTGCTCAAATAAGGTGATTCTCCCCATAGCTCTAACCCTCTGGTGCCAGTAACCCACCCCTCATTGGCTCCTAACTGCTTGGGAGTGATGATAGAGCCCTGCTATTACTAATCTGGGGTTCTGCACTATGCCTTGTGGTTTCCCTACGGTCTGCCCACGCCTTTGTAAATAGTTTCTTTATGAAGCTCTGCTTGAGTTATCCTAATTTGAGGGTGCCATCTGTTTCCTGCTGATACACCGCTCTAATTTGATCTTATATGGGTTGAATGTTTTTGCTTGGTGATATTTCTGTGTTCCTGCCTCCTGAATCACCACTCTGCATGGTGGCAGAGACCTGAGCCTCTGAAGTTTCAGAGAACTGGGTTCCTATCCCACTCCACCTTCTACAGGTAGACGACCTTGGACCAGTCACTTCACCTCTTTGAGCTTCAGTTTCTTTGTCTTCAATTGGCAATAATAATAATAGTGGAATCTACTCCATTGAGATTCCATGTGGATCAAATGAGACAATAGGGAGTGGTGGGGAGTGTGACAAACTACAGAGCTCATATCCCACAAAAAAGGGAGGCAGTGGATCCCCGGATTCAGGTGATGGTTGTTATGAAGAAAAGCCAGCCCAGGGGTGTTGTCAGTTCTTCTGATACTTCAAACAGCCAGAAATCTAGTTTTATATGTGAAATCTCCCCTTTACTAGGATATCAGTTTCATAGGGATGGTAATGACTATTTTGTTACTATACCCTTAGTGACTAGAATTGCCAATTTGAACTTTGCTGTAAAAACAACCACAGTTGAAAATCACTAGTAAATGATGGATCCTTTTTGAACACCCTCTAATTAAAATGAAGTGGGATACGATTGTCATTTTCAGAATCTCCACTCTCTAGCCCCTAGTTTGGGTCACCTGCAGCCAGGCACTTTAAAAATGTGCCCACGGCTGAGAGATGTAGCAACAAGTTTCAGCCCCAACAGTTCATAGATCCTTCTCTCCTCTGTCACAGCCTGAGGACACAAACCCAGTGAGCTGCAGATTTGTTACCGAGTTTATAAATGCCAAGGAGCCAGCTCTCCAGCAAAAGAACGACTCAGTGGACACATTGCAGATAAATAATGTATGAAACCACTTCTATTTTAACGGCAGTTTGCGGTGACACTAATATTGATGAAAAATGTTAGCATGTGTTAGACGGTGTTATATTCAGTGAGAGATGGGGTTTGACAGGCTCTGGGCCACTTCGAACCATAGTCCAGGCCAGAGATGTGAGAAACAGCAGTGCCCTGCTGATGGCAGTCCCTGTATGAAACAGACTGCTAGGGCCAAGTTAGACCAGCATTTGACCTTGGCAAATATCTTGTGGTGGCCACTGTCTCAGACAGTTTGGGCTACCATAACAAAATACCATAGCCTGGGTAGCTTAAACTATAGAAATTTATTTTCTCGTAGTTTGGAAGCTAGAAGTCTGAGATCAAGGTGCCCACGTGGTCAGGTTCTGCTGAGGGCTGTCTTAATGGCTGGTTTCCTTGTCACTGTGTCCTCAAGTGGCAGACAGAAGACAGAGAAAGAGAGAGAGGCAGAGAGAGATCTTTCTCCTCTTGTAAAACCATAACCCTACCAAATTAAGGCACCACCCTATGATCTCATTTTACCATAATTACCTCCTGAAGACCCTATCTCCAGATACAGCCACATTGGGGGTTACAGCATCAACATATGGATTTGGGGTGAACACAGTCTAGTCCAGGGGTCCTCAAACTTTTTAAACAGGGGGCCAGTTCACTGTCCCTCAGACCGTTGGAGGGCCGTTGGAGAGTGCGGCGCACAACCACACATGCGCACTGTGGGCCCGGGACGAGTCGGCTGCTAAGCAGGACAGGCAGCGGCAGCAAAAACACCCAGCGGGCCGGATAAATGTCCTCGGCGGGCCGCAGTTTGAGGATGCCTGGTAGTCCATAGTACCATTATTGGTTTACTGATCCAAAAGTCATTCCCAAATCCCACTTTCCTAGTCACCTTCCACTCCAGAGATTGGAAAAGTTAAACAATCATTTTCCCAGCCTTTTCTGCAGTTGGCAGCAGTCATGTAAAACATAATGATTCACGGGTGGAATTCTACTGGAGGGAGAGAGGGGGTTCTGGGAAGAGAATGTGCTTTCTTGATAAAGGGGGCAGATGTGGTCAGCCAGCACCATCAGTTTCACACTCTTCCTGCCTCAAATCAGGATGTGATGTCTAGAGCTGTTGAAGGCATTTTAAGACCAAGAGTCACAGGAGAAAAGGACTGCAGTGACAGCAGCCTTGACGTCACTGAGCTTCTCATCCAATGCTAGTAGTTGCCTATATTTAGACTGGGCAAGAAAAAAAATAAATGCCTATTTGTGTAAGGCTCTGTAAGCTGGATGTTTTGCTCGACACAAATGAAGGGGTTCTGATACTTGCCCTCCCTGCACCTCTGTGATCTCATCTGTTTAATGGAAATAACAGTAGTCCCTCCACTTGTTTTGGGACGTGGGGGTTTTAATGACAATCTACTCGAAGTCTTGAAATAGAACTTGGTACACAGTAAATCCTCAACACTACCACTGTTACGTATTAATAAATAAGAAGATGCTGGGCTGTTTTTTACCCTCCTGAAACCATCACAAATAATCCCCAAATAAATGCAAGCAAAGAACTAAAAGGAAATAGAGACGGATATGTGACAAAGAAAAACACATAGCAGATTTGAAGTTAGGAGACCTAGGTTCAAAATGTCCGATAATAAGGAAACGATGATGTAAACGAAGCCACGTCTACACCATGAGCTACCTACGCAGCCATTTAAAATGCATAAAAAGACCATGTAAGGATATGGAAAAATGTTTATGATAAAATGTTAAATAACAACAACAACAAAAAAGAACACACACACAAACTACATTTAAAGGATGATTCCAATTCTGTTAAAAAAAAAGTGAAAATGAAAAGAAATAATCCAAATTGATAATCTGGAAGCTTATAGATAACTTTTTTCTCCTTTATGATTTTCTGAATTTTTCAAATTCCCAGTAAAAATACATAATCATTGTATAACAAAAGGTGTTAATTTTAAATTTTTTCTCTTTTATACTTTGTTGTGTTTACAAAATTATTTGCAATAAACTTGCATTACATATATAATAAGAAAAATAAGTTAGTTTTTAAAATAAGAAGTTGTATTTGTTGCCCAGAGACATATGGAATCTGACCTATCTTAGCAGCATTGCAGGACCTAGAGCAAAAGTACATTATGGTTTCTTAAAAGCTACCAACAATGTAATTTTAATATATTTTAAAGTATAACTGTGTCTCAGAGGGTGGAATCATGGAATAAGGGCTCACTCCTGCTTCCCAAAGGCACAGGCAGCGAATAAGTCAGAATGGGCCTCTCTATACACTTCCATTTTCATTCACATTGGAGATTTTTTTCTTTCCTTTCTTCTAAGTTTATGTAGATTCCTATAAAATTTTTAGATAAAAATGATCTTTTCACTCTAGAGATTGTGGTTTTGAGGTTCAGTTTCACCAGCTGTATGGTGCAGGGGATGGATAAGTTGCATAATCTTTTGAAAACTTCATTTTCCCATCTCTAAAATTAGGATTATAAGATCTAGTTCACTGGGGAATGCCATATTCACCAAATATGCTAACATGTGTTAAAGTGCTTTATAAACTGTAAATCCCAGTACAAACTTTAGAGAGAGGAACATAGGCTCTGATTAGGCAGTTCTGATTAACATGCGAGTTATGTCACTTAATAGTATACGAAATGTAAGCAAAGTGTATAACCTCCCTGAGTCTCAGTGTTCAGATCTGAAAAATGGAGATGAAATCTTTCTTTAATGTAAGACACCTGCAGCATTGTAAATATCCAGCAAAGGAGAGTTCTAATTATATTGTCTGCACATTCCCAGGAATAATCAAAATTAGCTCTTCTACTTGGAAGGGCTTCCCCAGGAGACAGGAGCAGAATTTCCTTCAAAAACAGTTGTGAAATCACCTTCGTGCTGAGAAAAGAAAAGAGGAACTGGACGAGATGCCTGACTCCCCGCCCCTGTCCCCCAGAGCATTTTTCCAGACTCTCTGACCACCTGGACACCCAAGCTGGTAGCTGCCTCTCTGAAATATCATCAGAAAAGAGGGCAAGAGAGTCTAGATGTGAAAAAATATGACAAAAGAATACTTCCATTTTAACTAACAAAAATTTGACTGCTGGCAGACTTAGAAAGCTACCACGTCCCTAAATCACTGAATCACAGCAACTGGGTACCATGATTAGGAAGACTATTGAGTACTGTGTCCAACTTCCCACAGTGTCCCATCAGTGTGAGCTGATAAATCATGACCTTCTTCTGATATCTGAGGATGGCAAATCAATACTTCCATTATTATTAATATTATTGCTCCCAAGGCAGCTCTCTAGCAGTAGCTCAGCTGTTTTCTCCCAAGCACAGAGCCAAAAGGATGACTAATCTGCTTCTGAGACCCCATCAATCACAACAGGAAGAGAAAGGATGAATTGAAAAGAAAATAACGTAAGGATACAGGAAAGAAAAAAAAGAGTCTGAGAAAGCCTAGAACAGTTGCTCAAAGTGTTGTCCTAGAACTTCCTTGATATAATTCATTATGAGTGATGGTGAAAATGACAGGTCCCTAGAGATGCTGAGTCCATGGGTCAGGAGTATGACCTAGGCACCTGCCTTAACTAACAACTTCTTTAGATGATTTTATGTACCTAAAGTTTGCACGTTAAAAACTCAGAGTTGGGCATGGTGGCTCATGTTCGCAATCCCAGCACTTTGAGAGGCTGAGGCGGGAGGACCACTTGAGCCCAGCTATGACTGGGCAACAAAGCAAGACACTGTCTCAAAAAAAAAAACAAACTTAGAGATCTATTCACTGGTGGAAATATCTTTGTTAACAATCTTGAAGTTTTGTGGTCCTGCTGTTCGTCTCTCAGAGATAAGTTTTGGGGAATATCTACATGCACACTGGTAGGAGTGGGCCGCCATCTGTCCTGTCATCAATATCACTTACATTTCAATTCAGTGAAACAAGGATGTCACTTGATTGACCACAGCGGTGCTAAAACTTCAGTGTATGTAAAAGTCAGCCAAAGGGTGTGGGAAAACAAATTGAGTAGGTCTTGGGCAGGCCTGAGACTTTACATTTCTAATAAGTTACCAGGTGATACTGATGTTGGTGGTCCAGAAGCCACATTAAAAAAAAACAAAACCCCGGCACATAATAGACAGATTTTTGGGAAGTAGCACACAGAGTGTTCTTTTTTTTATTTGGGCAGAAAAGCATAATAGAGAGAAAAAAATCACCTGCTACTTTACCACCCAATACTCAGTGGACTCCCATACACTCACACAGATAAACACACACATACACACATTTCTCCTCTTGCACAAAAAAAAATCACACAACATACTGCCCTGTGCTTATCTCCTTCATAGGATAAGACATGGGGAACCTCCCTCCACTCCTCCAAGACCCAGCTTTGCAACATAATTTCTAACAACTGCATAGCACTAGTACTATATGGATTCATCACAATTGAGTTATTAATTTTCTTCAATAACTTTATTGTTTTAACTAAACATGTTCAGTGCAAGAGTTAAACAAGAGAAAAATACAAAAAAAAAAATAAGGAAAACACATCTCAAATCCCTGTAATACATTGATGTACATCTTTCACTATACATATTCCTATATACATTTATAATTTTACATACATTGAACCACAGAATTCAAGTTACTTTGAAACCTGCTTTTTCCATGTATATAAATTAAGTTTTAATAAAGCAAATACAACCTCAAAAATCTTTGGGAAATGTACTACCTAATGGAATCTTAACACAAATCCTCTTACGAAATAAAGTATTCTTTTATATAGTGAAGTTTGCCTACTCTTCATAGATACACACCAAGTAGTTTTTTTTTAAGTTTCTGTGTGTGTTTGTGTGTGAGAGAGAGAAAGAGAGAGAAACAGAGAGACAGAGAGAGAGAGAGAGAAAGAGAGAGCAAATTCCATATTTCGTTTATCAGGCTTGCTTTCGGAAGAGTGGACCTGAAATAAAAATGAGTCTTTTGTAGTCAACCAAAGTTCTGGGTCCAAGTCACTGTCCAAGGCACAGAGGAGCAGAAACTCAGAGCATCTGGAGCTTCTAGTATAAATTCTGGATTTTCTCCAGCAGTCTAAGATGGAAGACACCGATCTCTGGTCTCACTTGAGATTCACCAATGCGCTGGTTCTAGAATGAGTCACTGGCTAAGGGCCTGATAAGCAAAGGGCGGAAGTGGGCAGAGTGTGTGAGGAGGGTGGGGGAGGGCCTTGATTTGATCAGTACAGCCCAGAGAACACACCCATGTCCCATACCCTTGCCAGGGGGCTTTCATAATAACCAAGCGCCTGTTTGCATCTGTAGAACATGGTTACACGTTTTTTTTATTGGACATCCTTTTGTTAATGTGTCCCCATTTTCCAGATGAGGTTTGGTGAGAGTCACTGAGGTCGCACATGCAAAGCCCTGGGGCACCGTGCTGGGCACGTAGCAGGCGTTCAGTAAACCCAGTGTCACTGAGAAGACAGGGTGAGAAGGAGCATGTTGTGGGCTCTCTCGCCTCGTGCCTGCCTCTCCTCTCAGGGCCAGATTACACTTTCATTCTGGAGATGATAACGACATGGAAAGCCCAGGACACCAAGAGACAGCGATAAATCAAAGATGAGTTCCCAAAAGACAAATCACATTCCTTATTCCCCACCAAATCTAAAGCCTAATAAAGTCCAGATATTACTTACGAACAAAAGCTGGAGAATTTGACCCACAGCATACAGCTGACCATGTCAGCAAACGGATAGGGCCTTCAAAATCTTTGTATTCCCATTCAGGAATGGATAATTAAAATTTGGTATATGCTCACAATGGAATATTACT
>VBSM01003214.1:9388612-9418477 GCA_008086735.1 Cheirogaleus medius | reverse complement strand
TATATGTATCCCCAACAATACTTGTACCCCCATAATAAGAGGAAATAAAAATAATAATAATCAAAATTTTAAAAAAACTTTGTATTCCTTTTCCTTGGAGAAGCTGGGGTTTGTGGTGAGTTCTAATTACAACCTCTTTTTCCCTCGTTTGGAATACAAAGGTATAGTGCAGCCCTAACGTATTTATGGAAGGCAAAGAAGTAGAGATTAGAAAAAGGGGAGGGGGGAGCCAGCAGAAGGATGTAGCCATGTTTCTCACCTTCTTTCATCACAGATTTTAAAAAGGGACCAGAAATCTCAGCAGTCCATGCTAAAGTATAATTGTCACATTCTATTAATTCCATCTGATCCCATGAAGAGGAAAAAAAGTCATCGCATGGCACTGCCATGTGTCTCAAGAGTCCTTAAAGTGATTTTTCCCAAGAGTCTCCTAGAACAGCATGTAAAGCACTTAGTACAGTACCCGAATCATTGTGAGCAATCAATAAATGTAAACGAGTAGCGGCAGCAGCAGTAGCAAGAGCGACTTGCTGAGACCATTCATTTAGCTAGTTAGAACCCTGCTTAGCATAAAATTCAAGTCTTCTCACAATCAAATGAGTGCCTCTCACATGAACCCACACTCCTGAGTCCCTCAGAGCCTGAGACTTTATCCTCCTGTCTCCAGTTTCCAAGCTCCACAACAAACTGAAAAATGTCTTCGGGATCCACTCTCCCCAGGGTCCTCAAGCCCACGACGACAGAGATATCCCAGCTGAAGAACTGAATTTCACAGGTCTGACACTGACACAACCCATGGAATTCAGTTCTCAAAGCTGAGGATACACACAGGCTCTCCAGAGATGGCGCAAAGACCCCTCTATGCAGCCCAGGCCTGTCCCAGCCCTGCAAGATACAAGAGAGAAAAGCCTGGTAAATCCGGTGCAGCGGCTTCCTGTACCAGGTCTAGTCCTGGTGTTCATGCGTCGTAAACATCTGGAGGGGGTGTGCATGGTAGACACGCGCATCACTAAACTTACTAAATGTGGGAGCAGGTCTTTCCTGCCTCATGGCCCTCACACATGCTGTCCCCCTGGCCTGGAAGACTCTTTCCTCTTTAATTCATCCTCCTCCAATTCATCCTGAGGTTCTCACCTTCAATGACACTTCCTCAGAGAAGCCACCTAGGCAGAGACTGCTAAATGTTTGCCCAACAAACATGTTCTCTCCTCCTTCTATATTAATTGAACCCCTAAGTTGTATCTGGGCACATGAACACCTGGTACAAAGTCTTCACTTCCTAGCTTCATGTGATTAAGTGCTGATGTGAGTGGAAGTGATGAGTTTTCCACTCTTACCTTCCCTCTTCTCGGGCTTGGACTATAGAAGGGCTTGGTGCAGAGTTCCTGGGGACAATGCAAATGAGCACAGCTCCTCCAGGGAAGGGCAAAGCAGTCTGCTGGCAGATCCCCGAAATTGTGGGGCTTCTGGATGAGCCCTAGACTGCTTGTATCAGACTGATCACTGATGTATCAGTGAGCATTGAACATCTACTTTGTTTAAGCCACTTTGAGGATCTCTGTTAGAGCCCTTGAATGTTTACCTACCCCCATTAACCTCCTGCTAGTCTCTCTCTTAATATCTGGTTCTTTCCCTTCATAGCACTTACCATAATTTGTAACCATTAGACTTTTTTATAATTATTCATTATTTCATTAATTGTATTATAATTATATTGTATATTTATAATTATTTCATTAATATTATCTCCCCAACAAAATTATGTTTTCCACAAGGGCAGAGACCATGCTAGTGTTTTTTAAAAAATATATACATAATAGTTTTATTGAACTATAACTCATATACCATATAATTCACCTAAAGTATAAAATTCACTGGTTTTTAGTATATTCACAGAATTGTGTGACCATCACCATAATAATTTGAGAATATTTTCATCATCCCCCAAAACAGTCCCCATACCCACTAGCAGTCACTCTTCATCGCCCCTCCCCCAGCCCTTAGGCAATCACTAATCGACTTTCTGTCTGTATATATTTGCCTATTCTTGACATTGTATATGAATGAAATCATATAATATGCGGCCTTTCATTACTCCTTTCTTTCACTTAGGATAATATTTTCAAGGTTTATCCATGTTTAGCATGCATCAGTACTTCATTCCTTTTTATGGATGAACAATGTTCCATTGTATGGATCTACCACATTACGTTTACCCATTCATCAGTTGATGGGCATTCGGGTTGTTTCCACCTTTTCCTTGTTATGAATAATGCTTCCGTGAACACTCATGAATCAGTTTTGTGTGGACATATGTTTTCATTTCTCTTGGATGT
Organism: Cheirogaleus medius; assembly: GCA_008086735.1. Taxonomy (NCBI): domain Eukaryota; kingdom Metazoa; phylum Chordata; class Mammalia; order Primates; family Cheirogaleidae; genus Cheirogaleus; species Cheirogaleus medius. The sequence continues at coordinate 9,416,141 of VBSM01003214.1, read as the reverse complement.
ATATCTAAGAGTGGAATTTCTGGGTCAGATGTTAGCTCTATGACTAACTTTTTGAGGAACTGCTGGACTGTTTTCCAAAGTGGCTGCACCATTTTACAATTCCACCCGCAGTGTATGAGGGTTTCAATTTTTTCACATCCTTGCCAATGCTTGTTATTGTCTATCTTTTCATTATGGCCAACCTAGTGAGTGTGAAGTAGTGTCTCATTGCGGTTTAGATTTGCATCTCCCTGATGGCTAATAATGTTGAGCATCTTTTCATGTGCTTACTGGCCATTTGCATAGCTTTTTTGGAGAAATGTCTATTCAGATTCTTTGTCAGTTTCTTAATTGGGTTGCTTGCCTTTTTATGATTGAGTTGTAAGGGTTCTTTATTATATTCTATATACGAGTCTTATATATGTGATTTGCAAATATTTTCTCCCATTCTGTGGGTTGCCTTTTCACGTGTGTGTGTGTGTGTGTGCGTCTTTTCCATAACATTTCCAGCTTCTAGCATGATATTTGCATCATAGTAGGCATTCCAATGATTTGGAAGAAAGAAAACAAAGAAGGAAGGGAGAGAGGGAAGGAACTTTTAGAGCCTAAAGACATTAAGATAACAGCATGCTGAGATAATAACAACAAGGATATAGAAATGGGTTTGAGTCCCAGCTTGTCTCCTACCATCTATGAGAACTAGGCAGGTCACATAACCTCTCTGCACATCACAGACCTCCTCGGAAAATGGTCCTCTCTCTCCAATCAAGTACTGGAAGGAGCAAAGTGAATTAACATATGAGAAAGCACTGCATGAACACCAGTTATAATTGAGGGCCAGAGTCAAATAGTTAACTCAGCCAGGTCAGAAAAAGATGGCAGGTGGCCCAATTTCTGGTCTAGGCTGCATGATGGGGCATCATAATTCATGTTTCAGATTGTTGCTGATTTTTATCACCAATTGAGAGACTTTCTGCTTCAAGGCAGAGAAGGGCACCACTAAATTAGCCACAAATCACACAAACCCTGGGTCCTCCTCACCACTGAAAATCCTAGGCAAGAAGTGTTGTTTCCACTAAACGTAGCCCCAAACAGGGACGTGTCTGATTCCCCACTGGATCCCCAGCATCTAACACTAAGAGTGGCACGCGGTAGATGCACAAAAGTATCATTTCCTTCGTGGACAAGTGAGCAAACAAATGAATGGCAACTGTAATATGAACCTGAATTTCACCATCTTTTTTGTTTTTAGACAGAGTCTCACTCTGTTGCCCGGGCTAGAGTGCTGTGACATCAGCCTAGCTCACAGCAACCTCAAACTCATGGGCTCTAGCGATCCTTCTGCCTCAGCCTCCCGAATAGCTGGGACTACAGGCATGCGCCACCATGCCCGGCTAATTTTTTCTTTTTAGTTGGCCAATTAATTTCTTTCTATTTTTAGTAGAGATGGGGTCTCACTCTTGCTCAGGCTGGTTTCGAACTCCTGAGCTCAAACGATCCTCCCACCTCAGCCTCCCAGAGTGCTAGGATTACAGGAGTGAGCCACCGCATCCAGCCGAATTTCACCATCTTAATGAAGCAACGGGGCAATTAAGTTATCGGGTGGAAGGATTCTGAGGTAGCATTTGGGTATATCTGGAGACAGAAAAGTGTAATGCTTAGAAAACAGGCTCTGGGGTTTGGCTGCCAGGGTTCTAATTCCAGCTCCAAGTCTGCCGTGAGTGCGGAGGGGGAAGCGGCAGCCGCGCATTTCATCTCCGTGTAAACTTGATCTATTTCTGTCTGTCACTGCGCTACATCCATGCCTTTCATCCCTCTGTTCCATGCCAGGCTTCATGCTCCCATTCGTTGCTGGCCCTAAGCCAAAGCTCCGGGCACTTTTTTATTCTGGTTGGATCCACACAATTTGGTGATTACTGTATAAACGTCTTGTGCTGCTCATGCGGCAGCCTCGATTCTGATCACTCCACATGATGCACTAGGCACTCGCTCCCCTCAAGTGACATGTAATGGCTTCTCCATCACCCCCGGCTCAATGTGGCCTTGCGGACTTAGAACACAGTGTCCATTATTTGAGAGTATCCATTGTTTTACCTGGATCCTCTGCAAGCTCTGCCTCTCCTTTCACATGAAGGAAAACCAAGACATAGAAAGAGGAAAAGTGATACCCTGACCCAAAGTGCTCCAACTTAGGTGACCCTGAGACAGGAGAGCCAGCAACGCAGAAATCTGATGAAAAGAGGGGAGCCACACAATATAAAAACCACCACTCCCCAGGTGCCAACAGCGTGCCAGACCCAAGCCAGGCACTTTGCATGCACATCTCACTTCACTCTCACAAAGCCATAGGAGAATGCTATTGTCATCCTCGCTTGATGAAAAGAAAAAAAGAGGAGACAGAGGAGGAGGAGAAGCTAAGCAGTGGAAACACCCACCCTAACACACATGACTAACACTTTTAACCATCTGCCCTGCCTGTGGCCTATTGCAGACATAAACAAAAATAGTTTCCTCATAAAGGGATTAGGAGGGGCCGGCAGCTGGTAGAAAGGAGACCCTTCATTCAATCCTGCTAAAAGTCCTGCAAGCTCTGTCTTCACAGTACACCTGGAATCGAACCGCTCACCCTCCCCCAAGCCACCGTCATGTCCCACCTGAGCCTCGGCACCAGCCAGGTCTCCTGACTCCACGCCTGCCTCTACAGTCCACCCTCCAGACGGCAGATCTACTTAAAGATAAATCGGGTCATGTCACTCCCCTGCGTGGAGCTCTCCAGCAGCTTCCCATCAAACTGAGAACAAAATCCAAACACCTCTTCAGATGGCCTACATGGGCCTTGGAGACGGGGACCCTGCCTCTGTCCCCACTTCATTTGCTACCAAGCTTCCCTCCTCCATCTGTTCCCACCCAATGGTCTCCTGGCTGTCCCTAATTGCACCAAGCTGTGGCCTCTTCCTGGATACTCTTCTCCCAGAACAGTCTCCACTGTTCACCCCTCACTTCCTCCAGGCTCTTCTCAAATGTCACCTTGTCAGAGAGTCCACCCCACACTGCTCTACCTAAATAACCACTGACATGCCCCTCTGCCCACCCGGTGTGTCCTGCTCCTCCTCTTTATAGAATTTATCATCTGTTCGCAGTCATAGTTATTTATCTGTTTACTGCCATTCTGCCTCATAAGAAGGAAAACTCCATGGGAGGAGGCACTTTAACCATAATAATGCCTGGCATAAAGCAAGTCAGTTTCTCAACCTTTTTTTCATTATCATCCCCCTAAGGAGCCTTTTCAGACATTTTTCCTAATTGCCCCCACTATGAAATGTATACATATATGTGCCATATGTATATTTGTGCTTTATACATACAGAGAGTAAGATTCTTTTTTTTACTCCCTAAGAGCCAATTTTCATGTCTTGGCAGGAAGGGGTGGGAAACAGTGGAAGAGGTGCTCAATGGGTATTTGTTGAATGGTTAAGTAGGCAGCGAGCTGAAAGACAGACATCATTCAAGGTATAAAACTCAGCTGGGGAAATTCCAAACCTCCTCCCCACCCCAGCCCTCCAATCTTTGTAGCATGAGTACATCCTGTCATGCTGTGTCTGGTGACTATCCGGTATTTTTCTAATTCAGATCTTCAGCTTTAAAAAAAACTTAAAAAAAAAATCTAATCTTGTTTTACATACCAGCTTCCACTGCTATTCCAGATCCTTAAATTCACTTTTCCTGTACCCTGATCCCCAGGCCTGCTTTAAAACCCAGGCAAGTCCCCCTCCATTCATGCAACGTTCATTCTTTCCTTCACCCCACAAACCTCCATTGAATTCCTATGTGAGTCAGGCTCTGCAGACAAAAAGATGATTACAATCCAATCCTCGCCCTCTGGAAGCTGATGGATGCGTGAGAGTAGACAAACAGGGTGTTTAGTACAACATACCAAGTGCTCCAGGAAGAGAAGAAACAAAGTGTTTGGACAGGACGACTGCATTGACCCCGCAGAACATCTCCGTGCACATTCATTTCACTCGTCACTCACTGACGGGTCACCTGCTAGGTGTCAGGCCTGCGCTAGATGCCCGAGATGCAGCAGGGAGCAAGACAAGCCCAGCCCTGCCCTCGTCGTGGAGATCACCAAACAACAAGAAGAGGCTGAGAGCTCACTGACAACCACATGAACACGTGCATCTAAACGTGATAAGCGTTAGCAGCAGAAAAAGTTCAAGGTCCTATGAAGCACGTGGTGATCAGGAGCGACGTTTAAGGAGAAATCCTGGAGGGTCATTGCTAATTAAGGCTGTGATCTGGTGAAGGCCAGGTGAAAGGAGTCCCAGGCAGAGGGAACAGAATGTTCAAACACTCTGAAATAGGCTGTGATGGGGCTCACTGGTGGGGACAGACAGGAGCCCCTCTGTTGAGGCCAATAATGACAATGAGGATGGCAGGAGGCCAGGGAGGCCCAGGCAGGCAAGGGCCGGTTCACTTTGGCCTTGCTTAGGAATTTGGAGTTGACCTTAACAGAAGACAGAGGAAGCAGGGGAGGGATGTGATCCAGATGGCATTGTTTAAATATTCTAGCTGGATGTGGTCCACAGTTAGGAGGAGGGTAAGAAATAGTTCCACACATCCATCATCCGATCACGCAATTTAACATGTGATCCTGCGGGGTCTTGTACCCATCTGTGCAAGTCTTGTGAGGCTGTGAAATTCTCAAAGACAGATATCATGTTTTCTACCTCTTTTAACCCCCCTCCTCACAACAGCAGTGCAAGGCACATGGTAGACAATTAGAAAACACTTCTTAAGAAACTATTTTATGATAAATTCTATCCTTATGATTAACAACTCCCTCTCTCTGAAAGATCCCCTCCTGTCCCCAGTCACTTTCCCACCCTCTGCCTGACATGTTCTGTTTCTGCAGACCACCGTAACTTCCAGAAGACCTCCCACAAGCTCCCAGAACAGCCACTGCATTGCATGGAAAGCCAGACATCAGAGCAGTCAGGATCTGAACGGTGAGCCACTTCTTGGTCCCCTCCCCGGTCCCTACCCCAGCCTGTACCCAGCCCCTTTCTACCACCGGCTCCCCAGAGTCTACCTCTCCAGGGAGGCACAGCTTGCTCCTGTACTGCTGAAGCAGCCAGGTCAAAATGAACTTAAACCGCACAGCCAGACCATTTCTCAGCCAGAACCGGGAGCAGGACAGAGCAACACGGCAAAGTAATCGCCTCCTATTTAGCAGAACGCACTTTTCGCTATGAGCCATTTTGTCAACTTCATGAGATGTGTAGTCAGAAAACATGGAAACAAAAGAACAATATGAAGGTCTTTTAACCGTTGACCATTTACATTTATCAGCACGACTGCGCGATCCATTATTAGCATTGCCCCAGTGCAGAACCTAGGAAAATTGCAGTTGTATGAAATCAATAAAAAGCTGAACTGTCTCTTAAGACAGAGTCCTATTGTGTAACTCCGTTGGGCAAATGTATAACTTGTCCTATGAAAAGAAATCCCACACCTCATTTGGTCATGGTGCGCTATGACAGAGAAGCTATTCATTTCTATTTCCAAGAATTCACTCCTTTTCCTTTTATGTATTTTTCCTACCTACCATATGAGGGAAAATTAAAATCTAACACAAAAGTCGTTACAAATATGACTTTGCCAGCCCTTTCACCAAAAAATACTAGGGTGGCACTTTTGCTATATATAGAGTTAGAATAAAGGAATGAGTTTTCAATACGTGAGGCTTTTAAGAGAGACACGTATCTAGTATAACTTTACAAATTTAATACCCTTTCAAAGCTGAAGTAATGCTGGTCTCCCAGTTCACTCTCAATAGGTGGAAAAGAGATGCATCCAAATTGTTTTATATGTTAGCTATAAAAAAAATAGTCCCTTACATCGCACTTTATTTTTTAAAAAAAAAATTTGAATAGTCTGTATAATTATCTCATTTAGATCGTTACACATAGCCTTAGGATGAAATCCAGGGCAGACATGGGAACATTTTAGGGTCAACAAATTTTTACCAAGAAAAAGAAACTACAAGGTCATCCTCCAGTATTTAATGATGCTAGCCCTTTCTGTAAAACACATTCCCCTTATAACCATGAGGCGAGTTCTTGCAAGAAGAAAAGGATCTTTACTAAGCACAAGTCACCAAACAAATAATTGCAGCCCGTGCACCTTGCGCTGGGCACCTCCAGGCTCTGGGGCCCAGGTGGCTGGAAATCAGACACCCAACACAAAATGCTTAAAGTCCCAGCAACTGTCCGTTGACTGGATTCACTAAGCAAAAGCAGGCGATACATTTCTCTCTGGTCTTCCAGCCTATCCATTTCAAACTTGTTAATTGTTTTCTGTTGGCGGGGAGGGGTGGGGAGGGAAGTGGTGGATATTCTAAGTTTCACACCCCTGTTTCCATGGTCTTGATGGTGTCTCCCTATGTGCATAGGCTCTGCCTGTGTCTAGAGTCCATTCCCTTGGTAGTTACTAAGGTATCAGTCTCTGGGGACAAGTCCCTCGATTAAGGTCACCACTCTCACAGAGCTTCAGTAACTCCCGCCCAACTTCCACAACCTTCAGTGCTTACCTCTCATTCCAGTCTCCAGGGAAGACACTCTCTGGAGGCACAAAATGTCTTATTTGACCTGAATGTATCCCCCCTCCCTAGCACAATGCCTGGGTCATGGGAGGCACTCAAATGAGTAATAACAATCATCATCATAGCTGATGTGTATCAAGTGCTTAGTACATGTCAGCCACTGGGCTACATGAATTATCTCACCTAAAATGCATAACAAAGCTGTGAGGCAGGTACTTTGATCAATATCATTTCTTTTTTGAGACAGAGTCCCACTCTGTTGCCTGGGCTTGAGTGCCATGGCATCAGCCCAGCTCACAGCAACTTCAAACTCCTGGGCTCAAGCAATCCCTCTGCCTCAGCCTCCCAAGTAGCTGGGACTACAGGCATGCGCCACCATGCCCGGCTAATTTTTTCTATATAGACTTTTAGTTGTCCAGCTAATTTCTTTCTATTTTTAGTAGAGACGGGGTCTCACTCTTGCTCAGGCTGGTCTCTTATCTCCTGACCTCGAGTGATCCTCCCGCCTCGACCTCCCAGAGTGCTAGGATTACAGGCATGAGCCACCTGATCGATATCATTTTACAGATGAGAAGAATGAGGCTGGGAAAGGCTCAGCGGCTTGCCCAAGGCCACACAGCTGGCAAGTTAAAGAACCGGGTTTTCATCCCCACTGCAGGATGGAGACCCCCAACTTCTCTGCTGCACTGGCTAAGCAAATTCACTAAGGTCATCACACTAACAAGCCTGACCTGTCCTCCAGCCCCCAGTGCTCAGGCCAGGGCACTCCCCTCTCTTCTTCACACCAAATGCTGGTTTCACTGGAAGAAGGAAGTGAGCTGCCTGGAAAAAGGTAGAGACAGCCCACACCTACCATCCTCAGCCACATCTTATTGCACATTAGAAATAACCGTCCCCATGAGAAGGGCTCTCAAGCAAGCTTAATAGCAGATACCATGGTTTTACAGCAGCTTCTGCTACAAAAGGCAACACACACAAAAAAATAATAATAATAATTCTGGGTGACTAAGTAACATGAATTGCTAGAAGACGGGTCTTCATCCATCCCCCTCTGCATTGCAAGATGATGATGTGGTTTAACAGTAAATGAACATGGCTTTCCCAAAGCCACCCAGTTAATCAATCAAGTAAATCCTCAGTCTTCTCTTTATCCCAGATTTCTATCTTCCCCACCGTCATTACCATCTTGCTTAGAAAATGATTTCTAGGCCTTTCTGCCGCTCCACAGAGCTGGATTGTCACTTAAAAGCCTGTTAACTAACTGGAATTGCTGCTCGGCAGCTGCAAATAAAAATCACACGCAGCTCAGATGAGGTTATCATGGGAGCTGATTAATTAGCAGTCACGGAGCCCTGAAAATAGAGTTCCATTTCATTAACGTAGACAAGTAATGTTTCTGGTGCATATTGTTGTGATTTAAACACTTTTGCTCCACAGTGGGGAAGATGTGGAGATAAAGGAAAAATGTGAAGTCTATGTGTTTATTAGGAGTGAGATCAAATATAAAAGATTTTCGAAATAATTGTAACAGTTCACAGTGAGCTTGGGTCTGTCCCTACCAGAGTCTGTTCTGAGTATTTCATGAGTATTAGCTCGTTTGGTCTTCAGGCCGATCCTAGGAGACAGGCACTGTTACTGTTTGCAGTTGACACAGGAGGAAATGAGGCACTGAACTATCGCCGAGCAGTAGGGTTGGGGGTAACACTCAGCCAACTCCAGAGCAGTGGTCCTCTATGGTGGGGGAGGGTTACCTCCAGTGGACATTTGCAATGTCTGGAAATATTTTTGATTGTTACGAGTTGGTTGTCTTTGTCAAGGTGTCATGTGTCAGGGGGCATCTAGTGGGTAGAGGCTAGAGATTCTGCTAAACATCCTACAGTGCACAGGTTAGACCCTGACAGTAAAGAACTATCAGTCCCAAAATATTAATAGTGCTGAGGTAAAGAAACCCTACTCCAAAGCCTGGTCCTTGCTACTGTGTTTAGGGTTTGCACTCACAGAAAAGGGCTGATCACCCATGATCACCTCCCTTCCCTACGTACTAGCTGTGCTACTTCCTGGCAGGTCACCTCAGTAGCAACACCATCCACAAACAGGGCTGAATTTACTTGCCCAAAGGCTGAATTTGACCTCGTAAAAGCCCTGTGAGACCTCGGGTTCCCTATCAAAAGCTATGACATCTCTAAAATAATAATCAGATATGTTACATTGGGGCAGAAACAGCAAATGGTTCAACAGAGTAAAAGTGAGATTCTAGAGAAATATATATATGTATATGCTGCAATTTAGGAGCAAGTAAAAAATATCCTTTCCAAGCAGAGGAACTAATCACAAAGAAGAGAAGGGTGTACAGGAACTCTCTGTACTATCTATGCAACTCTTCTGTAAACAGAAAACTATCCTAAGTTAGAAGCTTATTTAAAAATAAAGTAGAGGGGAAAACTAGTACCTATAGAGGAAAAAATTAACATCAGATAATGCCTCACGTTGTGCAAAAAAAACACCCTTCGGGTGGATGAAAAAGTTAAGTGCAAATGAATGATGTGGTAACAAAAACTATAAAAGTTTTAAAAGTAAACATAAGAATAAATCTTTATAACCTTCACTTTCTCAACGAGACACAAAAGTCATTACGGAGAAGACTAACAGGTTTGGGACAACCTGTGCGGCAATACAGCTGCATACTGGAGAGGTGAGGAGCATCACTTCAGCAAAGAAATAATCAGAATTGCTTTCGCAGCTTTCCTCCGGGGGACATTTCACAGCAGAAAGCTTTGACTCTCGGGTTGCAGAAGGCACAGGGAAAGGCCCTTGAGGGACATCCACTGGCATTCCTCTCTCATTAGCTTGAGATTTAGGAGAGAGATTCTCCTTCCTTCTCTCTGTCCCTGGTGTCACCAGGTCAAGGAAGTCTCTGGCAAGCACATGGAGTGTCATTGGTGCGACCCTAGAGCCTAATTCTGGGCTTTGTAGAGCAGTTGGCTCTTTTTTTGTTATTTAAATGTCCGAACTGATTTGGGTGACATTTTCTCCAGCAGTGGGACCAGCTGGTAAGGACTGTAGGCCGGACAACTGCTGATCCCTGCACACCAGGCCTGTGCCCAAATGGTGGCACCGCATGACTCCCTCCAGACAAAGCTAGAGAAAATGTTCAGTGCCACATCCAAAACTCGGCAATTAGCTTCCCCTGAGATCTGCAGAGTTGTATGCCCAAACCTCCAAGAAATATTATAAATCCAACACAGTCATTTTTTTCAACATAAACTTGTGTTCCTATCGCCAAAAAGGAATGTATCTAAATAGTCATATCCTCAAGAATATAAGTCTTCAGAAGAGTCAGGAACTTAAAAAAAGGTCTATACAGAGAGGCAAACAAGCCACCCCTTTGATGGTATATCCAACTATTGGCATTGTCCTATTACCTTTTCTTAAAGAATAAAAAGATCATTCTAAGATTTTGGAGAGATTGGGCGCAGTGGCTCACACCTGTAATCCTAGCACTTTGGGAGGCCAAGACAGGAGGATCAGTTGAGGCCAGGAGTTCAAGACCAGCCCGAGCAACATAGCAAGACCCCATCTCTACAAAAAATACAAAAATTAGCAGGGCATAGAAGCACACATCTATAGTCCCAACTACTTGGGAGACTGAGGCAAGAAGATTGTTTGAGTCCAGGAGTTTGAGGTTGCAGTGAGCTATGAGGACAACACTGCACTCTAGCCTGGGCAACAGAGCAAGATCCTGTCTCAAAAAAAATCTTGGAGAAAAGATAAAAAATAGTATGTAAAAGTATAAGCCCTTCTGAATGAGGGAAGTCAGATGTGAGTCTCTACTGGGCAGTGGGGCCTTGGGTAGATTACTTGACCTCTTTAAGTCTCAATTTCCTTAACAGTAAAATGGATTTCATTCATTCATTCAAAAAATATTTAATAAGCTCCCATTATGTGCCAATTCTACTGTCTCTACCCTTACAAATTTATGAAAGAATTACATGAAATGACACATGAAAATGCTTTGCAAATTGTAAATCATAAAAATACTTCATAAGTTACTGTTTAAAAAAAAAAAGAATTTAGAAGCTGGAAGCGGTGGCACTCGCCTGTAATCCCAGGTACTCGGGAGGCTGAGATGGGAGGATCATCTGAGCCCAGGAGTTTGAGACCAGCCTGGGCAATATAGCAAGACCTCATCTCTAAATAGATAGATAATTTTCTATTGTTAAGACTGAAGCCACGAACAAAATAAGGAAGTTTTGCCAGATTGTAGACCAACCAGAGGGAGGAATCACCATTGCACTTCAAGAAATACCCCAAAACTGGCTTTTAGGGACCACACCCAAGACTATAAATTGCTGACAGCCAGGGAAAACAAATACTCACTACAGGTTTAGCCCAAAGGCCGACACTGAAAGGATGAGACTCCCAGAGTTGATGCATTGCATTGGTCTGATCCCACAGGATCTTCGGAGAAAGTGTGACTATAGGAATTCAGGGATGAGGAGAGGACCAAGAATGCATCATCCAGCTATCCAGGCATCTCTTCGCTCCATCCCAGGCTTGGACCTCATGGAATCCTGAAGTTAATACCAGACACCACCTACCCCACGTGCTAATAGTCCAAGCAAATCCAAACAGTCTGAATAACCCCCAGAGTCAAAGTTTCTCCCTTCTGCTCTCTCTCTGTGAGCCCCACCACAAAGAGCTTCTTATACTGCTCCTCATCTGTTCCAAGGAGTGCTATGCATAAGGACAGAAATGTGATTTTAAAAAACAAAAACAAATGAAGAGAAGTCTGTTCTGTCCACAAACCCATTGTCAGCATGGCCCTACAGTCAGAAAGGTTTGGGGTAAGAGCAAAGCAGAACTGGGCAGACAAATGAAATAATGGGCACTGAACAAACGTAAAGGTCCCAAATCACAAGAAAATACAATGCATTAATTAAGCCCATCAAGGCATCCAGAAAGAAAAGCAACACTGTTGCCAATTAATATCCAAGTCGAGCTCAGCATGTAAAAAAGATTCTTTAAAAAAAAATAGAAAATTAAAAAAACTCAATATCCAAAGGTTGAATGAGATTGAGAATAGGAACACAATAAACAAAAGGTAATAGCTATAATCCCCCAGCCTCCAGCCCCTCAATATTGCAGTAAATATTGCACCATTATTTACTGTGCAATATTTTTATCCATTGTCACTGCAAGAATGTTTACGACTTGCTAAATAGAGGCCACAGTCTACAACTCCAAGGTTTAAAGCATATTATTTTATCATCCATAGAGAGGTTCTAAACCACTTCCCCACCCCACCCCACCCTGGAAATAACAAAAGGTTAAAAATAATTTTCCTTTTGGAAATGGAATCACATCTTAACTAAAGCATTGGAAATATCTCCAAGGCACTGACATTTTTATATTTATAGACCATGACAAAAGTCTCACCTACTTTAATTCTAATGTCATTCAATATGCTTTAAACATCTTGATTATATCTTTAATGTGCCATTTACTCTGCAATAATCCACTGTACAAAAGCCTGCTGCCTCTCAGAAAAAGATAAGTACATAATAAATCAGCTTGCAATGATTTTTTTTTCCCCAGCTCATACTAAACAGCGAGCTCCTAAAATTTCATTTTATTTTATCATTCCCAATTCAGCCTCCCCCTACCCGGCCCGCCTTCTCCCCCCTCTTCATTTTGCTCATTTGTCCTGTCCATCCTGCCCACCCCTTTTTGGGTTTTACCACTCCAACGGCCCTGCTGCGGCCATCCAGGGAAGGAAGAGAGCTGTCAAGTGTCTTGGAGAAAGAGCATCTTTCTGGAGAAAGACTCTTGCTCACTGGGGTAGAGGAAGGCACGCAGAGGCCTATTTGCATATGCTTTTATTCCATTTCCACACCCTGCACGCTAACGCTCTCTGGAAAGTCCCTTCTAAATCCCTCCTTGGTGCAGCGAGGGAGGAAGAGGCTGGGCCGGAATGGAAGGTTCCAGCCTGGCTGTGTCAGTCAGCCTCTTCCTGGGGGAAGCGTCCCCCTCCCTCCTGCTGCCTGCAGGGTCCTCACCCACGGGTGGGGGTCGGGGACCCTCTTCCAGCACGCGAGGGGAACAGAAGGCTGCTTTGGCCTGCGCGCTCTGGAGAGTTCGGTGCAGGGCGCGCGTGCTCTCCTCCAGCCTCCCCCGAGGAAGTTCTGGTCAGGCGCTGGGTCCCCGAGCTTCCTGTCTGTACTCTCCGCAGCCCCGCGGGGAAATCCCGAGAGCTTTATCGGCTGCCCAACGAGCCTGTTGGCTTTTCAAGTACGCGCAGGCTGAGTTTCGGCCAAAACCTCAATTTAACGTTAACCATAAATAAATAAATAACATGTGTGCAGGCATTTAACAAGAGAGAGAATCAGGCGACAACCTGGCAGGAAGGAGACTCAGAAATCTCTCTTCCCAAGCACCTTTCTCTGGAAATGTGGAAATTCGAGGCAGGCTTGGGTCTCAGAGAAGGCAAACTGTACTAGCTAAATCTTAAAGGGCACCTACTAGGCGCCAGGCACTCTGCTAAAGATTTCCCATTCTCTCCTGATCCCACCGCAATGATATCAGAAAGCCAGGATTATGATCTCCATTTTGCTGATAAAGGAATTTTATCTTTGGTGAGGTTAGGGGCACTTGCCTAAGTGTCCCTAACACAATTAGTAAGCACTTCTGCAGGTGACCTTTGTTGCTCCTTTGCACAAACTAGAAAGGCCTTGCAAGGTCCTTGGAATGTTCAACTGCAAATTCAAATTCCCAGTCAAGATAAAAACAGCCTCCCTACCTGAAGATTTGCTCAGGGACAGAAAAGAGCCAGTTCAAAGAATCTTGCTTCCCTGACCTCCCCCAGAAGGTGCTCATTGCTTATCTTGCTGGGCTCCCAAAAGGTCTGTCGCAACTTGTATTATAGATCCCATTTAAAAAGCAAATATTTATTGAGCACTTACTATATGCCAGACACTGAACGTACATACACGTTCTTATTTAATCTTCCCAACAACCCCAAAAAGTAGATTGTACTATTAGTATTATTATGACCAGATTAGAAATGAGAAAACCAAGGCTCAGAGAATTCAAAACCATGCCCAAGGTCACACAGCTAGAAATTAGCAGAGCCAGGATTTGAACTGAGGTTTGCTGTCTCCAAATCTCTGAACCCCATACACTGCATTACACTTCCTCTCAAAGGGCAAAACTATCCCTTGGGTGGGACTCTGTCCCATTGGAAGGGAGCTGCTTGGAGCGTGGGCTAGACCCCAGCACCTGAGTTGACTCTGAGCAGGGCACCATGCAAGGTTTACTAGAACACTAGGTGGATAGAAGGAAGCACAAGGGTGACCAGAAGAGTTAAGGGTACTGTTAACTCATCCCATGTCGTATTAAGGAGTAAATGACCTATTTGTGAAGCTTTTATAAAAGGTTAAGAACTGCATAATGTCAATTAGTGACAATTCTGTTTAAAGAAATCAGAAGTCATTTGGATCCGTCGACTGAGGCTAGACTCAGATGGAATAAGAAGGAGACAGGCCTGACTGGTTTCTGCTAACAAGTTCATTATCCCGTTCCAGTCAGTTAGCTCCACTTCTGTGTTCCTAAGGGCTCCTTCACAACACCTGGGGCTCATTTGGTGTGGTTTTCCAGAAAAAGGAATGTGGATGCTTGGAGCCAGAATTTAAATAGCTATATGCCGCCAGCTGTAGGCCTCCATCAGCTGCCTTTTGCCTGGGGAAAAATAGACTCTAAAATCTTGAGGCAGGTTTTCAGGGACGACACAGGAATTCAGCCTCATCCTTTTATAATCAAAATGTATATCATTTTTTGTTTCATTTTCTTGCGGGGTAGGGTGGAGGTGAACTTAAACAGCATTTATGGAACTTACTTTACACGCCAGGCAAAGTGCTGTGCACTTCACCACCATTATCTCATTTAATGCTTCTGGGTTGGGTATTACCATCTCCATGTGACAGAAACAAATGTGCAGAAGACGGTTGCTCAGACAAGTTCAACAACTTCCTACAGTTAAATGCAAAGAGATGCTGAGAGGAGGGGAATTGTGAGTATGAATCTTCCTTGGTGACAAGAGCACTGCCTTTCCTGGTTTGGAGTCCCAATCCAACTAAATTTCACGCTGCATTCCCCCTAGGTGCTCATACATGCAAAATTTAACTGAATTATTGCATCGGAGCTATTGTCTACCCTTACTTAGGTGGCAATCTTGAACACTGGTATTAAAGATTTTTTTGAGCGCTGCATTTTTATTTCAATTCTGAACAGAGTCACCCTTCCTTTGAGTGCCTTACTCCCTCCTCGCCTCTCCCATTGTATCAGACATTTCAAAATGCACCCATACCGATTTTGCACAGTTCAGTACCATACATTTTATATGAGGGATTTGAGCATCTGTAAATTTTGGTATCCATCGGGGGTCTCGGAACCAATGATTCTGTTCCCTGAAACTTGCAATATCAGAACCATGTCCTCGACTTGCACAGTTCTGCAGTAACATTGATATAAGAGTTAAAGGTGATGAATTAATTCAATGTTATGATGTTACATTGAGGAAGTATTAAATTAAATATTTATCAGCATTGACTTTGTATTTTTCTTTTTGAATTTTGGAGCCAATTGATTTTTTTCCCCATGAACCCCAGAAAAGCATATACACACAGTGTCCAGAGTCCCTTATATTTTACTTGGCTCCACATTTAGTGATGGTTTTGCTCTATGTTTTACATTGCACATACAGGGGGCTTGAGAATCTCGCCACTGTTCACTTTAAATGTCACAATGTGGGTTCAAAAGTACAAAAATGTAAAACCAGAAAGATGACCCTCAACAGTGCCCAAGTATTATGGGAATGTCTCCACCTGAGTTCTCTGGCCCTCAGACTCTTTGATCTGGTAGTAGGAAATTGTGACGTAGACTGCTATGAAAAATAACCCCCCAAGTGTGATGACAATATTTGTGTTTCCAACCCACTTGGTAGCTGAGACGCTTAGGGTTCTTAAACCCAGGAAATTCCCCAAATAGACAGCTGCTACAGGGGTGAGGGTTAGAGCTGATGCCTTGATCACCTTGCAGTTCAGCTAGGAGCCAGATATGGGATTCAGCTCACCCCTGTCTCTGCAGGTTCAAGCGAGGGTTGACTCCCTGCAGGACTGCCTCTATCCAAAGGAAAATCTCACGTAGCCAAATGCTCTTCTGCCCCAGGTGCGGCATATAAAGCATAATGGTCACCAGAAGTCCTCCTGGCTGGTACAACCCATGCTTTCTCTCTTCTTTTATCAGAGCACAGGGCTATCTGGCAGATAGCCAGAGATACCTTGTACAACATCTTTAACTTTTCATTGGTGCACAACTGGTCTCTCCAACTGGTTTAAACACCTGTAAAGGCAACAGGGAGTCGTCAAAAGAGCCAGGCTGAGAAAAACTAACTTAACCTCTCTAAGCCATTCTTCTAAAAAAATCAGAAATAATTCCTGCCTGACAGTGTTGCATTAAAGATTAAATTTATTTTAAAAGCCAGTGTCAGACATAATACATAGTCCATAGCAGGCCCTGGAAATGATAGAACAAAGAGATCATTAAATATCTTTGCTGTATATCTTGTGTGCCCTCTTCCCAACTAGACCTCCAGAGAGCTATTGGAAAGCCTTGCACTGGGGAAAGTGATCATACTACACTGTCAATATCAACGTGCAGGAAAACAAGAATGATGCCAGTTGTGTTCCTGCATCCTGAAAATCTGTAAATGGAAAATCGCCACATCTCCGGAGGTAGAAACAAAGGAAGTGGGCCTACAGCAGGGGCATCCCTCCACTCAGAAGTCTGCAGAAGCTGGAGTCTGACTGATAGCACACGGGGGCCCCGTAAGTCATTTTCACACTGATGGTGAAGATTGCCACACCCAGCAAGGCGAACAAAGGAAAGACGGGCATTACCCGCCAAGAGAGCACGCCCTGACCCAGCAAACTGAGGAAATCATCAACACAGTGGGCAAGGATTCAGCCAAACAACGTTCATGAGCAAAGCTGTCTTAGTATCAAAATACTGGCAATGAATCTAATTGTCCAAAGTGGGGAATTGGTTAAATAAATTATGGTGCATCTACAAAATAAGCACATCCGCTCTATTTAAAATGAAGATGCTAAAGAATACTTAATAACATTAAAAAATCTTCTAGATGTATGTTAAAAGGGAAAATAATGCTATAAAATGCTTGATGTTGTCATCTATTATCTGTAAGAGAAGTGAAGCAACACACCAAAAAGATAAGAGCAGTTATTTATAGAAGACAGATGGGACTATGTGAGATCTTTCTTCACCTTTTCTCATCTGTGCTTTCTATATTTAAAAAAAAAAAATAAGTGTATCATGCTTTTATACAAAGGAGGGAATCGTTAGTGTGAGAGAGAGAGAGGAACGAAGAAGGAGAGGGAGGAGGAAAAGGAAAAAAGGAAGGGAAGGAGCCCAGAAAGCAGGGGCTGATACACATCTTCCTACCAAGCTGCTTGCTTCCCCCCTACAAGCCTGTCTGATCTGCCTCTTCAAAGCTTCAGGGTAGGAAAAGCAACGCAAGCCATGCTGCTAGTAAAAGATTACAGATGAAAGACTAGGAACATATATCCAATGCCCAACACATAGTAAATATTTATGATCAGAGATAAGTGCAATTTAAGGATAATTTGAAGCAAAAATTTCTTTGTCTTCCCCATGCACTCCTAAAAGCATGAAAGTGTCCTGAAACTACCCAAAAGCTTTCAACTGAGTGGAATGGTCCAGACAGAGCAATATGGGAACATCATCTTCTTCAAAAAGCATCTCAAGGGAAAATACAGTTTACAGCAAACAGTATTAAGGAAACGATTGTGTGGAGCTGCACTGCCTGTAGGTCCCAACCTGAATCTGGTAGGAACCATGGCACAGTGTTGCAAGTAGAGGTGAAGGAAAGGACAGAGCCCTGGCTACAGTCCCTTCGCTTCCATGTACCAAATGGGCCACTGCTTGAGCTCTGTCTGCCTCTGTTGCCTCGTTCTGGGGCTAGAAAAAGTAGTGGTAACTCACAGGGCTTTTACTAGGATTAAATGAGTGTTTAGAGCCTTGACTGATGTTTAGGAGGTACTCCATAAATGAATGATTGGTTATTCTAGTGTATTGGTTGCCTGGCATGAATTCCCCTTCCTAACTCTATTTCAGATTACCCTCATGAAATCACTACTCTCCCTCTTCTTAACCCTGTTATTTTGGGTGGAATTGATCCTACTCTCACCTCCAAAGGTGGGCACTGATTGGCTTAAGCCATTGTTCTGAACGCTGATGATTGTTTCAGGAAAGGTCCCATCACCCGATTCAGGCCAATGAGACAGAAGCAATCCTGAAGCTTGTGAAGAGTCTGCAGAGGAGATCCCCTCTCCCCTAGAGGGTGTTGTGTATGAAGACGGAGCCTGCAGCTGCACAGCCATTTGGCTACCATAAGAGAGGTGCCAGGGAGCCCCATATAAGAGCTGAAACGAAGCCAGTGCTAAAGAAAGCTCTTGGTGGTATCACTGGAGTCCCTGGATCGGGCCACAACTGAGGTCAGCTCTCCTGCTAAACATCTCAGCTCTATGAAGCAATAAACTGTTATTTATGCCAGTTTAGTTTGGTCTTTTGTAATTGGCACATTGGAAGCCCTAATCGACCCACTTTTCTAAAATGAATAATCCTTTGCCTTTCTTTCTCTGGCCCCTGAGTATGTTCCAGGCACTCTCTACATCAACAGAATTTGATGAAGAGTTGAGTCTCATACTCCCTTCCGTTTTCTTTACAGAAAACGAAAGCAAATAAACCTTCAGCTGCCCTCAGCCTTTCCTACCTCAACTATTGCAACCCCCTTGCCCAATTTCCAAGGTACCCTCTAAAACCAACCACAGGAAATAAAAAATGATCCAGTAGTTTAGAGTAAGAAAAACACAGAAACTAAGTCAGATGCATAAAACTTTGTGTTCTGTGCAAATCTGTGTGCTTGTTAATCCAGTAACTACCCGAGAAGGAAGCGCAAGAAATATAATTTGCAACAATATACCTAACCATTTTGATGAAATTTCACTACAAAATGGATGTTTCTGGGATTTTGTGAAAAGCTGCTAGAAAGACTGGGTACACTGCTCCCATAGCTTTGAATCACCCCAACACCTAGCCCAGTGTCTCACATCCAATAGGGACCAGTACACACTTGTTGAATTGAAATGCCTATCATGTAGGCTACACCTGCTCAAACCACAATTGCAACCATTTATTGAGCACCCACTATCCACCAGGCACTTTGCTGGCCAATTCATACACATTCTCATAGATGATTTATCTCAAAGCACATCTGCATGGTAAGTACTGAACTTCCATTCCTATTTATAGAAGAGAAAACAGAATCAGACAGCTTGCCTGGGGCCAGACAGGTAGTAAACGATGGGGCTAAGATTAGAACCCTGGCCTACTATGTAAAAGACACATCGACAGTGAATCACACATCACATGAGTATCAGTAGATGAGCAAAAGATCATGTGGTTACAAGATGTAAAGGTCAAGGGCACAGATATTTAAGAGGTGGGAGGCAGTGTGATGTAGAGGGGAAAAAAAGGGGGGAGCTCACACAGCTTTGCTATGATTGAGCTACATGACCTTAAACAAGACAAAGAACTCATTTACGCATTTGTTCAACAAATGCTCATTAAGGCTCTACTATGTGCGTAACACTCAGGAAACAACAGTGAATAAAACAAACATGGTCCGTCTCCTTGTGGAACTTGCAGCCCCATGAAGATCCCAGAAGTGCAAAGACTCTTGGGTATCACATAGTCCAATTCTCCCTTTGACAGATGCAAGGACTGAGACCCAGACAGAGGGAGGGACTTGCCCAAAGTTACACAGTGAGTTGGTTAGTGGCAGAGCTGGCCTAAAACCCTGCTCTTCATGTGGCTCGCTACAATGCTCCACAAATAAAAAGATGAACTGTCTGCCCCCAGCCCCACAGGACTCCCATAGTAACTGAGATGGGGTATTTGAAAGCAGTTGAAAAGGCCTATTATTATGAATAAAGATGTTCATTACAGCACTGTCAGAAGTAGCAGCCACATGCACACACACAAAGACACTGGAAATACCTTAAATGCACTCCAAGTGAGGTCATGTTAAGTAAACTATGGCACATCAATATAATGGATGCTTTTGCTACTAAAAAAAATAATAATAACAAATGTAAGGTTTATTGGCTTCGCCTTGGGAATAGCCAGGATATTTTGTTAAGCTTGGGGGGAAAGCAAGATGGAGACCAATAAATATAACATATTCTCATTTTTGTTGGTTTCTTGGCTTTAATAGGAACATGTAGATGTGTTCATGTTTTGTATACTCGTGTTTGAACAAAGGTATGAAAATACGTACAACATTGGTTTCCTCAGGGGATGGGACTGGAAGATAGAAGGAGGCAATTATTAACTTTTTATATACAAATTCTATCATCTGACTTGGTACAGGCATGCATACTTTTATTTTTGTTCTAAAAATAATTCTTTTTTAAATAGGTAATATATTTGCATGGTTCAAAATGTAAAAGAGACAAAAGCACATAGAGTAAAAAGTATCTTACTCACTCTGTTTTCCAGAGTAGGCTCTCAGTTTCCTATGTATCTTTCCAGAGGAAGCTAATGCAAATACTAAGATCGCCGTATGTATGCATAATACATAACATTGCACCTTGGTTGTTTTTCCCTTGACAACATTTCTTGGCTATATGTTGTCTAGTCAGTTCAGGCCGCTATAACCAAATACCATAGGGTAGTATTCTGGGTGGCTTAAACAACAAAATATTTATTTCTCACAGTTCTGGAGGCTGGGAGTCTGAGATTAGAGTGCCAGCATGATCGGGTTCTTGGTGAAAGCCGTCTTCCAGGTTTCAGATGGATGCCTTCTTCCTGTATCCTCACATGGCAGAGAGAGAGAGAGAGAGGGCACATGAGCTCTCATGACCTAATTACCTCCCAAAGGCACCACTTTGGGGACTGGGCTTCAACATATAAATTGGGGGTGGCACATAAACATTCAGTCCATAATATATGTACCATATCCATATGCATCATGCTTCCTTTCCTATAGCTGCATTTATTTAACCAATCCCTCCCTGATGGGCATCTAGGTAGTTTCCAGTCTTTGCTCAAATAAACGATGCTGAAAAGGGTCACTTTTTAAAATTACCCTTCAAAAAGCACATCAGATCGTGTCATTCCTCGACTCAAAAATCTCCAGGAGAATCTGGTTTCATTCACAGAAAGAATGAAAATCCTTCCAATGGCCTAGTGAAATCTGTACCTCACCTCGCCCCTTGGGACCTCACTTCCTACCAACACCCCCTGCCCTCTCCAGTGGGTGACAAAGGCCTTCTTGCTGCTCCGCAGAACTCTGCTCAGGCTCCCTCCTTCGGCTCCTTCGAGGCTTTGCTCACATCGTACCTTCTTAAGGAGATGCTGCATATATTAAATCACACCTACACCCCAGTTCTCTTCTCCCTGACTATCCACCATTTTTCCCATAGCATTGGCCACCTTCTAACACACTGTGTAACTTTTTTATTTATTATATTAGTTGTCATCCGTCTTCCCCTACTAAAATGTAAGCTCCCTGAGGGCAGGGATTTGTGTCTGTCGTGTTCATTGATGTGTCTCCAGTGCCTAGAAGAACACAGTAACTGGCACGTAGTAGGGTGCAATAAATATTCGGTGAATGAACAAATATGAATGAATTTCATAAGCCTGTGAGCATACTTTATTACATACATATTTTTAATAAAGTAAATTAACAAGTAGGAAAAAAGGAAAGGCATATTGTGTTTGGAGAAGGGAGTAGAGGAGTTGCAGATTTAGCCACTGTCTTTCAAAACATGACCTCCGCCTGCAAGCACAGCGCAAGTTTGATATAATTTGCTTGTGTCATTTTACACGTGCGTCTCATGGAATCCTCACATTAACTTGTGCGTTCAGTAAGTACCATTGTTACCCCTTTTTAGAGTTGAGGAAACTTGGGCACAGAGCAGTGAAGTGGGGTGTCCAAGGTCACACAGTGGCAAGGTGGAAGAATCCCCAGCATGGACAAAAGGCAGCAGCCTGGGCCCGGAACCGTGCTCCCGGCTACCAAACTGCAACGCAAGTTTCCATTCAAGCCAGTGGACGTTTTAAACCAAGTAAATTCCCATAAAGCCACTAATAAATCACCATAGTCCAATATTCTTAACTTTATTTTCACACGGAGACACAGCATTGAGAGAGTCATGCGCCTGCTCCAAGCTAATGACACATTGAGATTTAAGTAATTCACTCGAGGTCACCCTGCAGTGTGTCATGGAGTTAAGATTCGAACCCAGATATTCCTCATGCTTGAGCTTACCCTCAAGCACCATATCACACCGCCTGCCCTTGAACCAGAATGAAGGAAAAATAAACAGGAGGGGCCATATGCACGTAAAGACCAAGGAACTCCCAGAAGTTTCCTTGTCTCCAACGACTTATATCAGCCACCAAGGCCGCCTGCCATCTCCTCTGGAAAAGCTTTGACTTACAAAGTTCTTTCAACAGGAAATACTTCCAGCTGAGATAGTAGCTTGATCAGAGCAGTGGCTGGGAGCTCTCGCAACCGTGTCAACAGGGCACGAGATAACACCACTGCCAGCTTGAAATATTATCTAAGAGGGTGCTCTCGGTCATCCTCCAGGCTCCCAATGTGGCCATCGGAATGTCTGAGTGATGCACAGTGTCAGCACACATCAGGCCTCCGAGACCCATGTACTCTTGCTCTCCACATCTCTTATCAGAACATCGTAAGTCATAGTTCCATCTCAAGTGACATATCCTTCCAGGGCAGGGGCAGCTGACATTTAATTTTCCATTGACCTAGAGCAGGTTCATGAGTCTCTTGATGCTGCCTATTTGCACTGGTGAAATAAAAATGAAGAATTAAACGTACATGTATTTATGGGTGGTTCCCTAGGTTTGGGAGGCCTGTCTTGAGATGATATTAGTTTCTGGTGGTTGCATGACATCTCTCTGGATCCCATTTCTCTCGTCCGTAGAGTTGGTGGCTGTGACGAGGGCTGTGAATTCAGGCTCAGTTTCTCTCTGAGCACTGACTGTGGCCATTCCCAGGGCCTGGGACCCACAAATGTTCCTTGTGCTGCTTCATTCCTCATTCCCAGCCAGTGCAGGAGGGCCCAGAAAAGCAGGGACACCAAAGAAAGGAATGTTTTAAAAGCAACAGATAATTCAACAAAAACACCAAGATGGTTTCTGATGGGGAAACATCTGAGCTTTTCTGGATTTCTTTATACTAAATTTATGATTTTTGCTTATGGAAGGGAGCACTATAACCTTTTCATATTTGTTCCAAAAATGTGGAGAATTCTGACCTCCTCCTTCCAACCCTTTGGTCAAAAAAATTCTGTTGTGGTCTTTTTTGGTGTTTTTGTTTTTGAGATAGACTAGAATGCAGTAGCATGATCATAGCTCACCACAGCCTTGAACTCCTAGACTCAAGGAACCTCCTGCCTCAGCCTCCTGAGTAGCTGGGACTACAGGTATACATCACCACGCCTGGCTAATTTTTTCTATTTTTTTGTAGAAATGGGGTCTCACTACTTTGCCCAGGCTGGTCTTGAACTCCTGAGCTCAAGCCACCCTCCCACCTTGACCTCTCACAGTGCTAGGATTACAGGTATGAGCCACCACACCTGGCAAAAAAATTCTTACGAACTTCCATGCTCTATTTTTAAAAAGGGAGCAACTGCTCAGAGCTACATCACGAGGAGACACATTTACATGTAAGGAGATATAGATCACTCATCATGAGAGCAAAGGAATATGCGCAGTGGTATTCCCCACAGCATTGTTGGTAAGATCAAAATAGGAGAAATAATCTAAACGTCCACCAATACAGTGTTCATTAAATCAATCACGGACACATCCGTTCTAAAGAATACTGGGCTGCCCTTAAAGTGAACACGGCAGATCTGTACGTGCAAAACGAAACGTCCTCCAAAACCCTTTACTAGATGAAAAAAGCAAGATGCACAGCAATGTATACCAGGCTCCCATTTGGGTTTTTTTTTTTTTCAAAGAAATCTATATTCACATATGCTGATTTATACATGGAATTTTCCCAGAAGGGTAAACAAGAAACTGTTACCAGTGGTTATCTCTGGGGATTAGACTAGGCGGCTTGAGTAAAAGAAAATGAAACTTTATTTTCATTCTGTACACTCTTTTACTGCTCAATTTTTTCATTATTTATATGCAGAATTTCTATTTAAATAAACAAAAGGGCTACATTTATGTGCTGTATTGTTATCAATATTAATGATAGAAGATGATGAAAGATCATATTCTGTCAATGCCAATTAGAAAGTATTCGTTTAAAAGATTGATAGAGCATTTATTATGTGCAAAGTGACATGCCACAAGCACTCGCCATGCGGAGATGCCTGAGACCTGGATTATTCCGTTAGGAGGGCACAGAAGATGACGTCTTTTTTTTTTTTTTTTTTTACAGTGCATTATTTATTTATTTATTTACACAGAGTCTCACTCTATTGCCCTGGGTAGAGTGCTGTGGCGTCATTGTAGCTCACAGCAACCTCAAACTCCTGGGCTCAGTAGATCCTCCTGCCTCAGCCTCCCAAGTAGCTGGGAATACAGGCACATGCCACTCTGATGACGTCTTAACCTCTGGAGGGAAGCAGAGTAAATTCAAGGTGCACCAAGGATCCAAAACTTCCCTACAGTGTGACTGTGGGAAAATCAGATCACCTTCACTTCTTTATCTGTAAAATGAGGATATCCAAACAGCCACTCCCCCACCCTCATGGAGCTGATATGAAGAATAAAGGAGATACAGCAGGTGCAATGCCCAGCCCTGGTTCTTAGTAAATGGGAGCAAGTGTGACAAGCACGGGGCATTGTTATAACAGGCATGTTCTCTATTCGAATCTGTTCTCTCGAAATCAGGAGCCTCTTAGTTTTTGATAACTCACTCTCCTTCCCCGTCCAAACATGCTATCTGAACTCAAGAACAAAATAGGCCGGGCACGGTGGCTCACGCCTGTAATCCTAGCACTCTGGGAAGCCGAGGTGGGCGGATCGCTCAAGGTCAGGAGTTCGAGACCAGCCTGATCAAGAGCGAGACCCCGTCTATATTAAAAATAGAAAGAAATTAATTGGCCAACTAAAAATATATAGAAAAAATTAGCCATGCATGGTGGCACATGCCTGTAGGCCCAGCTACTCGGGAGGCTGAGGCAGGAGGATCGCTTGAGCCCAGGAGTTTGAGGTTGCTGTGAGCTAGGCTGATGCCACAGCACTCCAGCCCGGGCAACAGAGTAAGACTCTGTCAAAAAAAAAGAACAAAATAGATTCAGAGTTGGGGGTATTCTTTTTCTTAAGAAGCTTAGAAGAGGAATCTGAGCTAAGCCTTGAAAGATAAGTAGGATGTCAATAGGCAAAGCAGGGGAAGAAGAGAAGACAGGAATTCCTTGCCGAGAAAACAACATGCATTCAGAGAAAGCGGCAATAAATGTCTGAGGATTGACCAAGAACCCAGAGTGTGTACCTCCATTGTGAGAGACCAGGGGGTCAATCAGGGTGGAGTTGCAAATGATGGGAGGAGGAGCTTTCAGAACAAAGTAGATGCTGAAGGTTGAGAAGCAATGGAATTTCTCGACTCAATAAGGAAGGGAATGAGGGCAGTGGCAGTGAGAATGGAAGTGAGAGATGGAATCTGAGTAACCCTAGGATGTGGATGGACTCCCTAGGGTTTTGTGACCAGCTGAGTGTTTAATGGGAAAGGTGAGGAAGAAGTCGAAGAAAAACTCCATACTTCTAGTTAATGCAATAAACCTGAGCTTTCCCTGAGTTGGAGAGGGAAATGGGGATACATGTCCGTATGTATAATGTTGCCAAACACAGTTTGCTCTTTTTGTTTTAATTTCTAACCTGTCAGAAGCCCTGAGCACGCTTCTCTTTAAGTCCTTCAATAAATATTTACTGAGCACTCATTGCACGTCAGCTTCTGTGCCATGAGCCAGCCACACAACAGCGAAGAAAACACAGTCCTGGGTCTCACAGAACTGATAATCCACTGGGGAGTCCTGGCAGGTTGACAGACCATCACGGTCATGCTCAGATAGGAGAATTCACAGGATATTGGGATTTCAAGTAAGGGTACCTATTCCAAACTGAGATTTCCTCCAAAGCTTAGAACATGACTTCAAAGCTGAGAATAGAAAGTGAAATAGGATTTTAAAAGGCAAAGACTGGGAAAGAACATTCCAAGCAGAGAAAACAATGAGTACAGTGGCCTTGAGAGCTGGAGGAGCTACAGAAATGTCATATGGCTGCATGGAGAATGGAAGGTGGGGAGTAGGTGGAAGTGGGGCCAGGTCATGAGGTCACATGCTTGGACTTCATGCAAAAGATTGATTCTCTGGGCATTTCTCAGGGCCAGCAAGAAGCAGCAGTGGCCCCCGCCCCTACAGCTCCAGTTTGCACACTTGGAAGGATTGTGTCGAGTCACATGGGCCTGGGAGCCTCCTCGCAAAGCCTGAGCAGAAGCACGAGTCCAGCCACCAAGGCAGAGCCAAGTTTTGATTTGAAATGATGACTTTGCTTTTGTATCAGATTTCTAAATAGGGGTTTTTTATTTCAGCCCCAACAATGTCATGTGCACTGAGTTCCTGCTTTCACCCCTCTTCTCTTAAAAAAGAAAAATAAAACCTTGTGCAAACATCCATGCAAAGGTTGATATGCAAGTGAGACAAAGTGGGACAGCCATACGTATAGAACCTCATCTGTAGACTTTTCTCATCCTGTCACTGGGCAATAATAACAGCCCCCGAGACCCTTGTAACCGTTATCTCACCCTCAGTACACAGTAAAGTAAGAGTCAGTTTTATTTTGATTTTGGTTCTGATGCTTCAGCCCGAGGTCACCTAGTAATTTGTGGGTTTATAGGGGCAGGATAGCTTGCTTTACTCTGTTTTACCACTTACTTCTCTCATTCTTTTGCTCTCCATTCATTTCCTCTTTCCTTTCCCACTCTATTAGCTGCATATAACAAAGATTTACTTATTTTGTTTGCAGCAAGTGATGGAGGAAGGGAAGAAAGTGCCAGGGAAATAATGAGGCAGGGCATGTAGAGGAATCTGGGAACCAAAGTGGAACATCAGGAAAAGCAGAACCATTCCAGAGGGCAGTCTGACAGATGCTGGCTGTCATCCAAAAAGGCCCAGGGCCATGCAGCAGGTGGCCCTTGCCCTTCGGCCTCTGCCATTCCTATGTTTCTCAAACTTGATCCTTGGGACACTGAAGAGACATGACAATTAAGTGGAATTATTGACTCTAGATAGGATCCTGGGCTGTATAAAGGACATTATCAGGCTAGCCGGTGATATCAGACTGAAGATCAGATAAGAGTATTGTATCAACGCTAAATTTCCCAAATTTCACCACTGTACTTTGTGTAAGAGAATAGTCTCATTCTCAGAAAATATATACTGAAGGGTTTAGAAGTAAAGGGACTTGATGTATGCAAACTACTCTCAAATAGTACAGAAAAAAGTGTGTGTGTGTGGAGAGGAAGAGAGAGAGAAAGAATAAAGCAAGTGTGGCAAAATGTTTACAGTTGGTGAATCTGGTTAAAAGGTAAACAGAAGTTCCTTTTCTGCAACTTTAAGTTTGAAAATGCTTTTTAAGTTAAGAAATAAGATTATAAGAAACAAAATTAATTTTTTTTTTTTAGAGGCCAAAAATATGGTCCTAGACCAGATGCATCAGAATCACTTCAGGACGTGATTTAAAATACTGTCCCACAATCTACAAAAAAGACACCTGCACTCGAATGTTTATAGCAGCACAGTTCAC
>VBSM01003214.1:9370053-9388512 GCA_008086735.1 Cheirogaleus medius | reverse complement strand
ATACATAACTATAATATTTGTACCCCCATAATATGCTGAAATAAAAAAATAAAAGAAAAAGAAAAAATAAATAAAATAAAATAAAATACTGTCCCAGTGCCTGAGCCCCATCCCAGAACAATGAAATCCGCATCTCTGGGGCTGAGGTCTGGGAATTGGCATGTTAAATAAGCATCTCAAGTGACTCCTATGTGCACTACAAAGCATAACTTTCACCTGTTGCATCAGGACCATTCCAGGTTTCCTACAATTTCAGCTCTCTTAGTTATTTCTTAGATCAAAATTCTCAGTAAAGAGAGATTCCAATAGCCCAGCCCATCTGTGGATACCAGGCCCCATCATAGGACACTACAAACCCATTCATTGGCTTCTTTGGGGTCAAGTGCCTGGTCCAGCATCATTGACTGAGGACCAGGGTCCCTTGGTCCTCTTGGGGTTGCCTCTTCTGACTGGGCCAGATTCACCTTTAAAAGGGTGATAAAAATGAAGGCCCTGTCACTGACTTTTCTAATACAAAATCCTTAATAAAGATTCCCACAGCAAAGCCTTTTTCAATAGACACCATATGTTCCCTTCCCTAACAAGAATACTGACCCCTGAAAATTGGAGGTAACAGGAGGTGTTACCCAATTCAAATGTAGTCTTTGGAAAGCAGAAACTTGGAAAGTCTCTACGTAACTTGAAATTAAATGTTTTCCCAAGGACCAGTGGTTGTCCTTAGTCATAGACCATGTAATGCATTTGAGTGCATGAGGTGTAAAGTGTCTGAACAGTTTATCAAGGTGTTTATGAACATCTGATTTTCCAGTAAGGAAATATCACTTGAGTGATGCCATTTGGCTTTAGGGAGTGCCTTCTTCAAATAGCATATTGCTGGGTATTTTTAAGTCAAGACATAAGAGGCAAATGATCAGGAAGGTAGGATGTACAAGCATTGACTCCTCCATTTCTCTCAGACCAAGTCTCATACTCACTCCTGGCCACCTACTCCAACAGCCAGTCTTATAAATCTGCTTCTTCCATGGACTAAATTGTTTATCCTCCACCTCCAAACTTAAATGTTGAGCCCCTATCCCCTAGTGTGATGTGGTATTTGGAGACAGGGCCTTTAGGAGATGATTAGATTTAGATGAGGTCAGGAGGGTGGAGCTCTCATGATGAGATTGGTGCCCTTATAAGCAAAGACATGAGAAAGCTTACTTACTGTCTCTATGCTGTGAGGATACTCCAAGAAGTCAGCTCTCTGTAAACTAGGAAGAGAGACTTTACCAGGAACCAAATTATCTGGCACCTTAATCTTGTTTGGACTTCCCAAACTCCAGAACTGTGAGAAATAAATTTCTATTGTTTAAACCACCCACTTTGTGGTATTCTGTTATAGCAGTCCAAGCCAACTGAGACAATTTCCAATACAAATCACCAATGCATCTGTTTTTCTCCAACTCCACCATCACCAGCCAATTCCAAACATCCATTTCCTCTCCCTGGACCACTGGTCCCCTGTTTCTATTCTTCCCCTACACATAGCAATTAGAATTATTTTTTAAACTTTTTATTTTAAATAATGTCAAGCCTATAGAATACTATCTAATTCTGGCCAAGATGGAGCAACAGGAACTGGATTTATTCTGCCACCTGAAACAACTGAAAAACTAAACCAAATATACAAAACAAAGGTTTCCAAGGCAATTAAATATAGTGATACCTGAGAAGTGGAAACATAGGAGGCAAGCCCTCAATTGCTCCAGTTTACTGCCTTATGAGACTTTCCAGGCCAGAGCACACACAGAGGCAACTCAGACAGAGCCCAGCAAACTCCTTTGAGTTAAGACAGAGTCAAGAGCCACTGTGAACCGTGACTAGAGTTCACAGGAGAAAGTACCAGAGAGAAGCAGGAACACAGAGAGAGAACCACAGAGTGCTGCAGAAGGTCTCCCTTGAGTATTCAAGAGAGTACTGAATGCATTCATTGCATGCATGTGAAAAAAAAAACAAAAAAAAAACTACCCAAGGATAGGGAAAGAAGACCTGAAAGAATTACAGGGAAGAATACCTGGTATTCACTCTGGGCCAGAAGTAGTGCCTCTTCCCTCCCACCAGGCTGGGAAACCTCATAATTCATGGAGCATTGGATAGAGTGGTATGAAGGCTTTTGCCTTAGTAGAGGGAAATAACTAGCCCCACACTAGATGCTGCTCTCATCCCGCTTCCAAATCTTAAAAGATCTGAAAGGATTTTCCTGAATACAGCTGGAACCCATTCTACTAAGTGAAGTATCTCAAGAATGGAAAAACAAGCACCACATGTACTCACCAGCAAATTGGTATTAACGGATCAACACCTAAGTGGATATATAGGAATAACATTTATCCGGTGTTGGGCGGGTGGGAGGAGGGAGGAGGGGATGGGTATATACAAACATAATGAGTGAGATGTGCAACGTTTGGGGGATGGTCACGCTTGAAGCTCTGCCTCGAAGGGGGAGGGGGGAATGGGAAATATACGTAACTGTAATATTTGTACCCCCATAATATGCTGAAATAAAAATTTAAAAAAAGATCTGAAAGGATTAATCTGTTTCCAAGTAACTTAACTGCATCCTAGATGAAAGCTCAAGAATATTTAAGGATAACAAATGTCCAGAATAACAAAAATATTTCAGGAAAACAAAACTATTCAGCACCTAAAAAGTTAATATGTACAATGTCTGGCATCCAAAAAAATAAAAGAAAAAAATATATATATATATACATACATACATAGAAGCAGAAAAGCAAGATCCATAATAAGGAGAAAGATCAATTAATTGAAACTTGCCCAGAACTAACACAGATGTTAGAATTAGCAGACAAGGACATTACAACAGTCATTATAATATATCCTGTATATTGAAAGAATTAGGTAGAGTCATAGAAGATATTTTTAAAAGACCCAAATCAAATTCCAAGAAGTGAAAACTACAATATCTAAAATGGAAAGTACACTGGATGGGAGTAAGAGCAGATTAGAAATTGTGGGAGAAAATATTAGTGAAATTGAAGACATACCAATAGAAACTCTACAAAATGGAAACAGAAAGTTAAAGGCTGGGAAAAATAAACAGAGCACCAGTGAGCTATGGGACAACTTCAAGAGGCCTATAATACATGAAATGGTAGTCCTCAAAAGAAGGGAGGTAGACAGAAAAAAATTCAAGAAATAATGGATGAAAAAAAATTGATGAAAATTATAAACGCAGACATCCAAGAAGCTCAGCAAACCTCAAACACGCACATACACAAAAACAAAATAGTGAAAATGACACCAAGAAACATCATAATCTAATCATTCAAGATCAATGTCAGAAGGAGGGAGGGAAAAAAGGACATTCTAGCTACAGACCAACAAGGAAAAGGACAAAAGCAGGTTCTCCCTGAAAAATATGCCAATGAGAAGACAGTGGAGCAGAATCTTTAAAGTACTGAAAGGAAAAAACACTGTGAACCCAGAATTCTTTAATAAAGACTTTTCCAGATGTACAAAAGCTGAAAGAATTCATCACCAAAAGACCCACACTATAAAAAATGTTGAAAGAAGTTTCTTCAGACAGAAGGAAAAAAGATGGAAATCCACACAAAGGAATAAAGAATTACTGAAAAATATTTTTAAAGTTTTCTTATTATTTAAATCTCTTTAAGAGATAATTAACTGTTGAAACAAAAATAATGACAACATAATACAGGGTTTATAACATATTAGGAAGTAAAAATGTATGACAATAATAGCACAAAGGCCAGGAGGAAAGAAATAGAAGTATATTGTTGCAAGGTTCTTACACTCTATGTAAAGTGACTTAATACTTGAAAGCCTATTGCGACAAGTTAAAGATGCAGACTTAAAACTCAAAAGCAACCACTTAAGAAAACTTATAGCTAATAAGCCAAAAAAGAAGGTTATTTTTTAAATATTCACTCCAAAAGAAGACAGAAAAAGAGGAAAAGGGAACCAAAGAACAGATGGAACAAATAGAAAATGAACAGTAAGATGATAGACTTAAACCTAGCCATATCAATAAGCAAAGCTATGGAAAAGTTGTGAGAAGGGTACAAAGAACTCCACTGTAGTTTACATGCAGATTCACCAACTTTTAATGTTGTTCCACACTTGCTTTTACCAAGCACCCAATACATACCTTTTTTTCTGAATATTTTGAGAGTGTGTTGCAGACATCAAGCCCCTTTGCCCCATACACTTTCACATGTATTTTCTAAGAACAAGGACATTCTCTTACATAACCACAGTCAAGTTATCAAATTCAGGAAATTTAACAGTAATACAATCCTCTTATCTAAAAAAACAGTCCATTTTTAAATTTCATCAGTTCCCCTTGTAGTGTTCCTTATACCAACTTATTTCTCAATCCAGGATCTAGCCCACAATTGCAAACTGCATTAAACTGTCATGTCTCTTTAATATGGAACTGTTCCTCAGCCCTTCTTTGTCTTCCATGATCTTGACGTTTTTCTCCTTTTATTTTTAGTTGACATGTGATAATTATACATATTTATGGGATACAGTGTGATATTTCAATACATGTGTACAATGTGTAATGATCAAATCGGGGTAATTAGCATATCCATCACCTCAAACATTTATCATTTCTTTGTGTTGTGAACATTCAAAATGCTCCCTTCTAGCTTTTTGAAAATATACACTAAATTATTGTTAACCATATTCACCCTACAGTGCTACGGAACACAGAACACTGGAACTTGTTCCTCCCATCAAGCTGTAACTTTGCATCCATTAACCAACCTCTCCCTAACCTCCCTCCCCCCCCCACCCTTCCCAGCCTCTAATGACCACAGTTCTATTCTCTGCTTCTATGAACTCAGGTTTTTTTAGCTACCATATATAAGTGAGAATGTGCAGTGTTTATCTTTCTGTGCCTGACTTATTTCACTTCATAATGTCCCCTGGGCTCATCCATGTGGCCACAAATGACAAGATTTCAATTTTTAATGGCTGAATAATATTCCATTGTGTATATATACCACATTTTTAATCCATTCATCTATTGATGAATATTTAGGTTGATTTCATATCTTGGCTATTGTGACTATAGCTGCAATAAACATGGGGGTGCAGGTATCTCTTCGATATACTGATTTCCTTTCCTTTGAATAAATATTCAGTAGTGGGATTGCTGGATCATATGGTAGTTCTATTTTTAGTTTTTTGAGAAAACTCTGTGCTGTTCTCCATAGTGGCTATGCTAATTTACATTCCCACCAACAGAGTATGAGTTCCCTTTTCTCTGCATCCCTACTAGTATTTGTTATTTTTTGTCTTTTTGATAAAAGCCATTCTAACTGGGGTGAGATGATATCTCATTGTGGTTTTGACTTGCATTTCCCTGATGATTTGTGATGTTGAGCATTTTTTAATATACTTTTTGGCTATTTGTATATCTTCTTTTGAGAAATGTCTACTCAAATGTAGAGGAAACACTTCAGGACATTGGTCTAGGCAAAGATTTTATGGGTAAGACTTCAAAAGCATAGACAGCAAGAACAAAAAGAGACAAATGGTACTGCAACAAACGAAAAAGCTTCTGCGCAGCAAAGAAAACAATCAACACAGTGAAGAGACAACCCACTGAATGGGAGAAAATATTTGCAAACTATTCATCCAACAGGGGATTAATATCCAGAATATACAAGGAACTCAAACAACTTAATAGCAAAATAATAATAATAATCTTATTCAAAATGGGCAAAGGATCACAACGACCTTGACATTTTGAAAAGTGCAGGCCAGTTTTGGTGTTGTCGTTGTTTAGTTTGGTTTGGTTGTAGAATGTCTCTCAGTTTGAAGTTGTCTGATAAAAGTAACTTTTTAAATCTAAATCAGATCGTGACACTCTCCTACTTAAATCACTCCTATGCTTTCCCT
Source organism: Cheirogaleus medius (assembly GCA_008086735.1). Taxonomy (NCBI): domain Eukaryota; kingdom Metazoa; phylum Chordata; class Mammalia; order Primates; family Cheirogaleidae; genus Cheirogaleus; species Cheirogaleus medius. Next base: position 9,382,578 of record VBSM01003214.1, on the reverse strand, counting down.
CCCCTTGCGCTTAGATCAACCATGCCGCTACAAAGCCATTCCTGAGCTGGCCTCTGCAGTCTCCTCCCTTCACTCTCTCCCCCATCACGTGCCAGGCACAGGGGCTGCTTTCTTTCTGTTGCTAATGAACTCCAGCTCAATCTCACCTCAAGGCTGGTGCATTTTATGTTCTCTCTTCCCTCAGCCCCATCCTTCAGCCCTCAGTCCCCAACTGCCAACTCAGAGGTGTCTTCCCCCAGCATCCTGTCAAAAGTAGCCCACCCTCAGAGCCAACCCCTGTCACTTCTCTGTTTATTTCCTTCAAAGCACTTATAACCATCAGGGAAAATCCTGTTAACTTGATTTCATTGAAATAAAAGCCCTGGGAAGGCAGGAATCTTGTCTGTCTTGTTGGTGGATGAGTTCCAGCATTTAGAATGTTACTAGGAACACAGAAGTCCGCAGTACATATTTTTGGAAAGAATGAATAAATAAGGGAGGAAGGAAGCTGAGAGAGAAAGGGAGAAGAAGAAAGAAATATGCTTTGGACTAAAAGAAATCCCAATGATATAACTAATGTCTATTGAGAGCTTTGTGCATGCTAAGCTCTGACTATATACCAACTCATTCATGGAACAGTCAGAATCGCCAGTAAGTCACCTAATTTCTTAGACCCCAGACTTTGTATCTGTAAAATGAGGAAGGCCTAACATTCTAGGAATATATGAGCTTCTAACCGCAGCCTCGGAGAGACACAAGGAAGGATGTTCAGGCTATCGAAGGGAACCCAGCAGAGGGTGGTGGAGAAAAGAGTATCAAAGAGCAGAGACCCAACCTGGGTGGCCAGAATGAAGGCATGAAGGCGGGTAGAAGCCACTCCTTGTGGTGACTGCCTGGCCCACCTTCCTGGAACGTACCCTATGAGCCATCGGAGAGAGCCTTTCCAAAGACCCCATTTTTACCACTTGATCCTGGCTCCTGGGCTGAGAAAATAAAATGTCAGAATGCAGAGAGAAAAAAACTGAAGCAGCAGCACAGAGAAGCAGAGACAAGAGCTAGGGAAAGAGTTCTCTGATGTTCAAGTACCTGGTTCCAGGCTCTTCCAGTGGTCTGGCTTCTCTCCCATCCTTGGTTTCATAAGACACCCCTAACCTGCAAGAGTCTTTTTTTACTGAAGCTAGTTCAAGCTGGTTTCTGTTCCTGCAGAGTGATTGTTGCTTTTGGAGGGCTGCCTCTGATTGTTTGAGGAATTCCCCCACTTAAAAGTCTTGGTGGGAAACAGAGAGCACCTCCCACTATAGACGTTGGAAATGTCAGTCACTCACTTTCTTGTCTCCCTCGCAGCTGAGATGGCGGAGCACATGGCCTAGGTTCAACCAATCTGATGTGCATATGCAATAAATGAGGCCCTAGAGAATTCATTGTAATGGTGGTGGTGACAGCAGCATCACCCTCCACCCTGAGTCACTAGAAGTGGTGGTGTAAGCTGGGGTTTTTGATGGCAGTGGCACCCATGCCAGGTTGGCACTGTGTCATCATCACCCAGACTGCTACCCCAGCCTAGGCCTGACCTCCCTCTTACCATCTTTTATATGATACCTCCTCTGTAGTTTTCCTGGCATGTCTCTGAACCACCTGACATGTTCTTAATAAATCCCTTTTTGGCTGAAGTCAGCAAGGATTGGTTTCTGTTGTCTTCAGTTAAGAAATCCAGTGGATCCAGTTGCTTCCCACAAGAGTCCCAACTAGTTCTAGGAGCTTGGCCTTGCCGGAGTCCTCTTTAAGTGTGTATTTCCCCCTTCTCCCTTATCTCTCTCCCTAGCCACTGGTTAATACTGTCCACTGAGCCCACACAAGGAGAACCAGATGCAGGTCAAGCCTTCAGATGGAGAATCTGCTGTGTTACTTTATATTTTGGTGCTCAAATATGTGTTGCAAAGGCTGCTCCTGGCCCATGTCCCATCTTTATGTCAATTAGGAAGATGCTTGGCAAGCAGCTATGGATGCCTTGTGCAGGGAATACCTGGACTGCCACATATGAATGAAGACCTTGGTAGCACATCTCTTCCAAGGCCCTGTTGGGCTAAGCATGGCTGAGTTGGTTGGGATTTAAAGGAGAATATACTAAACGCAAGTTTACAAATGAACAGAATCTTCATTTGGTTTGAGTTGAGTAGGGAAAACAACTTGGAAGCCATGGGCTTCATAGAAGCTTATATGCAGAATCAGCAGTTTGCAACCTGGAATCTATGGATGGGTTTTCAGCATGGGGGAGGTGGCCTTAAAACACCTTGAAATTTTATATAAAATGTTTTGGGGACCTACATTTTTCTAGAGAGAAGGTCTATAACCCTCAGTTTGTCAAAAGGCCCTGAGATCTACCTACCACACAAACACACAAACAAAATTTGAACTTAAAAACCACTAGCATGGTCCAATCTTTCATTTTACAAATAAGAATAAGGAAAGGAAGAACCAGACATCTTCATTGTCTTTCCCAAAACCACAGAGCTAATTAGAGGTCAGGCCAGGATGAAAATCCAGGTCCACAGATCAAATACCAGAATTCTCAATGCTTTAGGAACATTCATGTTATCATCCCAATGAGATGTCTCCATCAGAATTCTACCAGGTCAGGAATGTCCCAGAACAAGCAGCAAAGCCCTCACAAGAAGGAGTCTCCCAGCATGAGCAATGCAACCTTTACAAACATCAGGTGTTCACTGTCCCAGCCACCTTACGCAGTGTCCAGGCTAGAGGAGGCCTGCACTGGGGTGGAGCAGACCAAGGGCCACCAGGGGTGCACTTACCCCTCTGCTCTCCCCCCACGCTCCCGTTCCCCCCATACATACTTGCAGGCACCTGCATGTAGAGGCTAAGCAGAGATCAGGAAGCCCGTGGGCTGGAAAGCTGCGAGTTGCTCAGCTAGTGCTTTAAAACAAAAAAAAAAAACTTAATATTTTTTAAATTCTGAAACCCACACAAATACACTAATCCCTCACATTATCACCCAGGCCACATGTGGGTGGAACAGCTATATACATTCACATTCAACTTTCTCAGAGAAGGCCTCCCTTTCTTGGGTACCTATGACATTCATTTCTTTGCATCAGTTTAAAAATATTGGGGGCAGGGCCAGCAAATAATTTCTCCAATGGCTTACTTCCAGCAAATTCCATTTTCATTTTTTTTTAAATCTTAGGAATTACTACAATAATAGCAAACATACGGGCCCAGCACTGTGGTAAGCACTTAGCATGCATACTGTAATTTAATCTTCACAATAAGGATAAATACCATTATTGTTTCTATTTTATAGATAGGGGAACTGGGGCCACACTGAGATTCAGCAACCTGCTCAAAGTCCCAAAACCAGTGGATGGCAGAGCAAGAATTTAAGTCCAGGTCTCTTGAACTCCAGGCTCTAAGCTCTTAGCTGTTCCTAGAGGTTAAATTGCCTCCCAGGAGAAAAGGGTGTCAGCTGGGGTTTTTGAGAATCTGCAGCTGTCCCTATTCCTTTTAGAGGTTCTAACCACAAAAACAAGAGGATGTCCTCCCAAAGTCCTTTACCTCCTTCCCGTAGAATCAGGACTTTGGAGAGTCTTAGACCTTTAGCTCCAGAAAAATTTGAGAGATCATTTTTTCTAACCTCCTCATTTTACAGGTGAGGACAGAGTGGGCAAGCAACAAGTGTGGGATACACAGCTAGAGATTGGTCTCTCAACTCAAGTCCAGGAAGCCATCCACTATATCCCCATAGTGGCAAAGTGGGAGATTTTTGTCCACTATTATATGGGAGATGATTTCAGAGGTACATAGATAAAGCTTTAAATAATGTTGATCCACATAATGAGAAAACTATTCCCTTCTCACTTCTGTTTTGGTCTTTCTGATTAAGGATGGTCTCAGTTAGATGCTAGTAAGTCTTTAACAGCTCTGAAGCACTTGCTAAACTGGCCCTTTTAAGAGAGAGACTGGATCTGCATTAAGGAGTTGGGGGGAAAAAGAAAGACAGAGGCCAGGCGGGCGGGCGCGGTGGCTCATGCCTGTAATCCGAGCACTCTGGGAGGCCTAGGCGGGCGGATTGCTCAAGGTCAGGAGTTCGAAACCAGCCTGAGCAAGAGCGAGACCCTGTCTCTACTAAAAATAGAAAGAAATTAATTGGCCAACTAAAAATATATAGAAAAAATTAGCTGGGCATGGTGGCACATGCCTGTAGTCCCAGCTACTTGGGAGGCTGAGGCAGGAGGATCGCTTGAGCCCAGGAGTTTGAGGTTGCTGTGAGCTAAGATAACACCATGGCACACTATCCCGGGCAACAGAGTGACACTCTGTCTCAAAAAAAAAAAAAGAAAGAGACTGGATCTTTAGTAGGAAACAGTATCTACCTCAGCAAGAATCTAGTAACATTGTTTTATTTTCTTTGTTTTTTGTTACCCTCCAATTTTGTCAAGGGATATAAATTTTCCATTTATATAATTATATAAACATTATATGTAATATAAATATTATATTAATTTATATAATACATTAAAATTTCCATTTAATATATGTATTTAGGCTAAAGAAAAATTGAGTCAGTTTAAAGAAAAATATTAAATGAATACTGATCACTGGCTATAATACAAAGTAAACTAAAAAATAACATTAATGAAAATAAACATGTTACTTCATTAAGGCTTGGTAAACAAACGACTCAGGAACAAAACTAAAACTTTAAAGCTTATGACTCTACTCAACGGTGGGTACATGCGACTAGAAATCTATCACACTAACTTGGGGGTCAGCTCTATGCTCTGTGACTTCCTCTCATCGCTCCCCCCTACAACCCCCTTTGCCGCTCAGGGACATCAGGCGGAGTCTAACACGAGACTACTGCGGGAAGAGGGAACAGCCCACCGCCACCTCGGAGGGCTGGGTGAGCGGGCGGCAGCACTGACAGGGCGCACCGCCCCCTGGTGGACAGTTTGGAAATTAGTGCCGGTGCCTTTTTGCCTTCTGGTGCAGATAGGCAGGTGTGATTGATACTCAATCTGATGATTGATACTTGTGATGAAATACTTTCCTTTTACATCTCCTTTGTATTACATGTAAGTAGACATGTAAGCATTAGTATACACTGCCTATGGATATCACTTCAGTAAACAGGATGTTACAAAATACATGATACAGCAAGGGGGTTTTGTGTCTGATGAGGTTGAGAATCATTGTCCTAGAGCAGTTAGACCGTCTCCCTGTTTACTTACAGCCAGGGTGGGGCAAACCCCTAAGGAGATCATTTCGTAGTACCAAGTGTACCTTCCAGCTGGAGGCTGCATAAGTTACTTAACCAATCAGAGCCCAAGTTTCCGGCTGTCAAAAATGAATGCTTGTGCCATCCCACACCCCATGGGGCTGCCCTGAGATTCAGGAGATGGTGCACGTGAGGCACGTAGCACAGATCTGGCAGGAAGTGTTGATAAATGCTTAGGATTTAAATCTCCCTTCCACCAACCTCTCCACTCTAGTTTTATTTAAAGAAGTCTCAGTAAATATGCATTGACTGATTAAAAACAGAGTCAGGATTTTCCAGCAAAACTCACCACACCCATCAAGCTGAGAATGCTCTAAAGACATCAAATCTCCACTCCCCACCCATGTCAGCTGAAGGAACGTTTCCAAATTGGAGAAAGCAGCATGTGACTGGATAAGAAGGCAGGAGGCGCCCTCTAGTGGCATAGTTGTATTAGCGTGGGAAGAAAGGTAGATGCTGGAAGTGGAAAGCCGAGGACTTAATTTTCAAAGGGAAGGACAAAACCAAATGTTAAGCTGAGTGATACCTGAAAGATACAAGCGAGGATTTGCTGTCTACGCAGTGGACCGTTGTAGGTGCCTTTATGATCTGACTTTACCCAACAGCAAGTAACTTGCTCAAGGTCAGGTTAGTTAGCCAAGGGTAGAGCTGGGAATTGAACCCAAAGATGCCCACTACAGATCCAGAAATCTCTTCCTACACAGCAAGCCTCTTGAGAATAGGAGCTGTGACTTGGGCCATCTTATATCCTTCACAGCATGTGGAAAGGGTTATGCATATAATAGATACAGTATTCAATAAATTACTTGAAATAACATTTATGACATGATCATTCTGTGCCCAGCACTATGAGAATACATTAAGTCATTTGTTGCTTACAATAACAGTATGAGGTAGCCTAGTTTACAGATAAGGAAATTAAGTCTCAGAGAAGTTAAGTAACTTGCCCAAAGTCACAAAGCCGGGATTTGAACCAATGCACACTAACTCCAGAGCCTGGGCTCCTATTCACTAGACCAGCAGTTCTCAAGCCGTTTGATCTCAGGATTCATTTACACTCTTAAGAAAAGTTATTAACCAGCCTGAGCAAGAGTGAGACTCCGTCTCTACTATAAATAGAAAAAAAATAGCCAAACAACTAAAAATAGAAAAAATTAGCCCGGCACAGTGGTGCATGCCTGTATGTAGTCCCAGCTACTTGGGAGGCTGAGGCAGGAGGATCACTTGAGCCCAGGAGTTTGAGGTTGCTGTGAGCTAGGCTGATGCTATGGCATTCTAGCCTAGGCAAGAGAGTGAGACTCTGTCTCAAAAAAAAAAGAAAAAAGAAAAAGAAAAAAAAAGAAAAGTTATGAAGGACCAAAAAGAGCTTTTGTTTATACGAATTATATCTACCAATATTTACAGTATTAGAAATTAAAACTGGGGAAATTTTTAAATATTTATTAATTGATTTAAACATTATCATAATAAATCTATTAATATTAACATGATTAACATTTTTAAACATACTTTTATGGAAAATAATTATTTTCCCAAACCCCCCAAAAAAATATTTAGTGAGAAGACTGGCATTGTTTTACATTTCTGCAAATCCCCTTAATATCTGGCTTAAAAGAAGGCAGCTGATTTCTCGTATCTGCTTCTGCATTCACTCTGCTGTGATATCACCCTTGGAATAGCTTCTAGAAAAATCTACTGTACACCTGTGAGACGATGAGAGTGAAAAAGGCAAATCACATCTTAGTACTATTATTGACATGGCTCTGCCATCATGTACCCCTAAAGGGTCTTTGGGACCAGTGGTGTCTCCGGACACTCTTTGGGAAGCACTGCTGTACGACACTGTCCATAGGCAAATGAGCAAAGGGCTCTGCCCTCCTGACAGCCACGTCTCCATGGAATTCATTCCACCTATAACGTCCTTATTGGCTTCCCAAACTCCATTTCATCCTCTTTTTCCCCTCTATTCCTGCTCTTTTGCTGGCAATTGCACGTCTTCTAAGACAACTCTTTCTCTATGCTCTGGATGCAGCCGTCAGAGCAATGATGAACCCCAAGATGGAATCCTTCAAAGCAATAAGGAGAGGCTCTAGGTTTTAATCCTAGATAAAGTCCTAATCTATATAAAGACCAAGGAACATAAACTATTTATTCCTAATTATTATTCCATGTCTAAGGAAAAGAACTGTTAGGTAGAGAGCAAGGGATCTCTGGCTCTCCTAGGGACAAAAGCAGTGCCTGCCTCGGTGCTGCCCCAAGCAATTGCCACACCTGGGGAAGAAGGACAGGGGCAGGCCCGGTGTCGGTGTCGTGTTGTGATGCTGCCCCACCCTGATCCAATTGCCACAGCTGCCACACCTGGAGGAAGGAGGAATGCCCTGCCAATCTGTGACAGAAAGCAGGGAATTCCTCAGCCCTCAGGCCAGACAGCCCAAGCACAATAGGGTCTGCAAAATGACCTAGAGTAACCTAAGGCTAATTATCGTGTCATTAACTGTCCATTAAAGTGGTTCAATGGTGATGTTTGAACCCCAAGGAGGGCTCAATCCAGACAATATAAAACAGGACCCCAGATCATAACCACGGCCTCTTGTTATGACAGGGGGCCTGTTTATCTCTGTGGCAAATATATCTTGCTCTTGCTCTACAAACCACTCTTGCTCTTCCTCACTAAACTTCGTTTCGTGCTGGCCTTGCTATGGCTGTGTCTGGTCATCCTTCAGCCAAGAGCAGAGAACAGACTGCCCAACAGAACCTCTGAAAAATCCTCACTCAGTTAGTCTAATACTAGACTAAGAGCCCAGTATTAAGAGATGATACCCCCATATATTCATTAAAATATATAAACATGAATCATTAATAACAGTCTTATCTGCTACAAACCTCTGCAAGGGAAAAAATTTTTTTTAAAATGAAAGTAAACAAATAAAATAAGTATAAAAAATAGGCCAGGCACGGTGGCTCATGCCTGTAATCCTAGCACTCTGGGAGGCCAAGGCGGGTGGATCTATCAAGTTCAGGAGTTCGAAACCAGCCTGAGCAAGAGCAAGACCCCGTTTCTACTAAAAATAGAAAGAAATTAGCTGGACAACTAAAAATATATAGAGAAAAAATTAGCCAGACATGGTAGTGTATGCCTGTAGTCCCAGCTACTCGGGAGGCTGAGGCAGGAGGATCGCTTGAGCCCAGGAGTTTGAGGTTGCTGTGAGCTAGGCTGACGCCACGGCACTCTAGCCCGGGCAACCAAGTGAGACTCTGTCTCAAAAATAAATAAATAAATAACAGTTTTATAAAAGACATCACATTTCACATCTAGAGGCAGCCTGGACTCCCCTGGCTGCCGTCCCTCCTCATCTGACCTCCCCATTAGCATCGCTGAAGAGGGGACCCTGCTCCACCCATCCCCTCGACAGGACTGTAGCAGGGTGTGATAATGTCCTCTAGGATCTTTATGGCTGCTCCCAGCCCACACTCTCCCTCTGCCCCGAAACTCTGGCTGGGACTATCATATCATCAGACAGTACGATCTGCTACCCGTCTTGTTGCAAACACCTGGTTCATTCTTTTCTCTCCTTGAAGATTTTGTCCTTAAGTTCACTGCCATATTAATACCACTCCTTCATTCTGTCTATTCCTTCCAAGACCCTGTCCTCACAATTCTTTCACAATTCTCCTTCAATGAGCTTGTCTTCATCTACCTCAGCCACTCACTCCCATGGTCATCTCCTAGGCATTGTCATGACCAAAAACTTCAAACTCTCCATAAACTGATTATCTGATCTTCAAACACCCCACTCTCCATCTTCCCAGCTCAACATTACTCTGTCCCGTTCTACTGGCCTCCCAGGGACGTACACTTAAAATCCAAACTCATGTCCATGGCCCTTAAGATCCTATGTGACACAGCCTCTGCCCACCTCTCTAGGACTGTCGCCTACCGCTCTCCCTCTCACTGTGCTCCAGCCCCACTGACCTTTGTGCAATTCCTCAAACATTCCAAGCGCATTCCTACCTCAGGACCTTTGCACATGTTCTCTCCTGTTCCAGGATAGCGCCCTCCTGCCCCGTCCCCGCCAAATGTCCTCAGTGTACCTCTCACCTCCTTCAAATCTTTGTGCAAAGGCACCTTCTCAGTGAGGCCTTCTATAACTTTTCTATTTAAAATTGCAACTCCTCTACCCACTCATTCACCCACAGGATATACCCCCTTCCTTACTTTATTTTTTTCCATGTCACTTATCACGTTGTTTTATTTATTAACTTATTTTATTTTTTTGAGACAGAGTCTCAGTTTGTTCACTTTCTAGCATACCTGTTAACCTACTATTTTGTAGATAGTCTATGTCTTCTGGCTAAGATGTAAATTTCATGAGGAGGGTGTCAGGTTTTAGTCTGAAATGTAGGTTCTTAGCACACTCAGGGCCCAGGAATGACCAGACATGCCAAGTAAGGCAAGCATGAAAATGAGGTTTATTGAGGAGAGAAAGATAGGATTATAGAGCAAGAGCAAGATATAGGTTTACAGAGCATGATACATACGCCACAGATGATGACCCATTGTCACAGTAGGAAAAAGCCAAAAGGGAGGGTGCAAAAAGGGGTTGGTTATGACTTTGCATCTTGTTTTATAGTGCCTGGATTGGGACCTCAGACATCACCATGGAACCACTTTGATTGGACAGGTAGGAGTTGCATTACTACGCATGCAGGTTGTTCTGGGTCAATTTCCCGACTCTATGGTATCTATGTTGCTTGGCCCTTGGGCTAGAGTCCTCGGCATTCTTTGGCAGCTGGCATGCTAAATTCTGATTGTCAGATTTGTAGGGTATTCCCTCCTCTCCTAGGTATGGCAGTTGCTTAAGAGAAGATTAGAGGGGGGCAGGACCAAGATGGGGGCATGTGGCCTACCCTTGTCCTTCTTCCCAGGTGAGACAATTGCACCAAAGCAACAGCACCCACTTTTGTCCCTAGGAGACCTGGAATCCCTCACTATCTACCTAACAGAGGATGGAGACTTTTGTCTGTTTTGTTCAGTGCCTTATCCTTAGTACCCATAGTGGCCACTCAATAGATATTTTTTGCATGAATGAAGGAAACTGGACTATGCAGGTTTGAAATAATAAAAATAAAAGGATTACTAAATCTCACCTTCTGCATAAAATTTTAAACAAAACATCTACCAACTTTTAGAATTTATGAAGAATTATCTAATGTCAAACAGGTTTAAGAGTGAAATTTGGCCAAGCGTGGTGGCTCACGCCTGTAATCCTAGCACTCTGGGAGGCCGAGGCGGGCAGATCGCACAAGGTCAGGAGTTCGAAACCAGCCTGAGCAAGAGCGAGATCCCGTCTCTACTAAAAATAGCAAGAAATTGACCAACTAAAATATGTATATATACAAAAAATTAGCCAGGCATGGTGGCACATGCCGGTAGTCTCAGCTACTCGGGAGGCTGAGGCAGAAGGATCGCCTGAGCCCAGGTGTTTGAGGTTCCTATGAGCTAGGTTAACGCCACGGCACTCTAGTCCGGGCAACAGAGTGAGACTCTGACTCAAAAAAAAAAAAAAAAGAGTGAAATTTAAGTTATGTTATGCCTTTGCCACATAATTTATATTTCTTTAATGGGAACATATGACATCTGTTATGGACTGAGTTGTGTCCCCCCCCACACCCCCAAAAATTCATGTTTAAGTCCTAACCTATAGCATCTCAGAATGTGACTGTATCTGGAGATAGGGCCATTAAAGAGGTAATTAAATGAAAATGGAGTCATTAGGGTGGGCCCTAATCCCATCTGACTGGTGTCATTATGAGACGAGATTAGGGCACAAACACAGAGCAAAGACCAGGAGAGGAAACAATCAGAGGCTAAGGACACATCTGCAAACCAAGGAGAGAGCCCTCAGAAGGCACTAACCCTGCCACACCTTGGCCTTGCCATTATGAGAAAATAAATGTTTGTTTCAGCCACCCAGTCTATGGTATTCTGTTATAGCAGCCCTCACACAAACACAACATGCATGTCAGGATCAGTCTTAAATTATGCACATTTTCAATAATGATGCAAGGTCTTCAGAAACATAGTCCTCCCATAAAACTCATGAGGCTTGTGTCTGAGTATCTGCTAGGCACCAAGCGCTGTGTGCTTTTGTGTCTGCTGCTTCCTTGATTCCCAGTTCTGCCTCTTTTTCTAGGTATGAATTGTGCCTGCCTTTCCCTCTCTTTCCCCACCTGGCCCCTTCAGCATCTCGCCACATCACACTCTGCCACTTACTGCGATGCAGGACTGATAAACACTGCGTTGTGCAGCTCCAGTCAATGCCCAGTGTTGGAACTAGTACCACAGGCCATTGCACTCAGCTCACTTTTAATCTCTCTAGGAAGATGAAGATGCTTCTTTGCCATGTGCCCTGCCCCTGCCTCACACATCTGGGCTAGTGCCCTCACGGTGCTGTCTATCCCTTCCAGCATGTTGGTACGAGCATGCAGGAAGCCAGGAGCCAGCCCGGCCTGGGCTCTGAGCAGCATACCAATGGCAGGCGGCTCCCACGTCTGCAGTGAGGTTGCAAGTCGGAGGTGAGCAACGCTGCTGCGTGCCATCACCATGGAAACCCACTCCCGGGCACCAGACGAAGGCGGGGCCTGTGGTCTGTTCCACTGTGTGCTTTGAGAGAAGTGGCTCACCAGTCCCAGGCTCCTCTTACAGGAGAAAGGGGACTCTTTACGAGGGAGTGTAGGCACAACTCCTCCCAGGAGCCTGTGCACACGGGGACAAATGGAACCACTTTGCTCTCACTCTTGCTGCTATAATTCAAATCCACACACTATTTGTCTACTCCAGGCAAAACTTGGAAACTACAAGGATAAACAAGACCCTTGGCACGAGTTCACTCCAGCTGGAGGGGAGGGACAGCTCTGCTGTTTGATTCTTCCTATTGCTTGGACACGTGTGGCTAAGGTACCCAAAAGCTACTAAGAGAAGCACATTCTAAAGTTAGCTCCAGGCTTGCTGAGAGATGCCAGTCCTCAGAGCATGAGCCATCAGGAAAGGAAGAGGCCTGAGAGAGGAGGTGGTTAGCTTTTGGGGTGTCTGCAGAGAAAAGCTGTGTCCATGTTGGAAAAGAGGGCTTCTTCTCCTTTCTGCAGTTATGAGAAGCTCTAGAGGAACATATAAAAATTGAGATCTTCAAGAAGAGGAGTAAAGCCGGGCGCGGTGGCTCACGCCTGTAACCCTAGCACTCTGGGAGGCCGAG
>VBSM01003214.1:9359273-9369953 GCA_008086735.1 Cheirogaleus medius | reverse complement strand
AAAAAAAAAAAAAAGAAAGGGAGAATGGCCCCTCACCCCCAGGTGCATGCCTGCTGAGCTGCAGAAGTGGTTGGCCCATCCTGGTGCCAACAGAGCCAAGAGTGGAGAGAGAAGACTCCTGGGGGAATATTCTGGGGGACTCAGAATGTGCCATATGTTCTATACAGTCTTCTTACCGCCCCACGGGGAGAATGGGAGGACTGTCAGCATGTGGGGACTGACTTGAATTCAGAGACTGATACCTGTGCTGGCCCAGAGATTTCACAACGTGGGACACCTGCTGGGGTAGCCCAAGCCCGCAGGGCCTGAAGACCCTCTGATGTGGCATTCTGAGAAAGCTTCACCCAGTCTTGGTTCTCTGTGGCCCTCGAAGGGAGTGGAAAGGACCGCAGTGGCTATTAAGAGCTCACGGGGAGGTGGTAGGGGGAGCCACGGGGCAGAGCAAAGTGGCCCAATAGAAACCAAATTCAACAGCTATCCATGCAAGGAAGTGCTTTCAGAAGGACCAAAAGTCAGGCAAATGATCACAGTACCTGGTCTTAACATTATATCAAGGAAAGAGACACTGAAGAGGAGAGAAATGACAGTCTTGCTTTGCCTACGCCACCCCTCCCTCATCCTCCAGCCATGCTGCACACTGAGTGGAGAGAGAATCTGCGTGCCCAGGGGAGGGAGGGTGAAGGGATTGTGGGACTTTGCACTGTACCTGGGGTTGGCCGCCCTGTCACAGGCGAACACAGCACAAGGCAGAATACTGCCAGCGCCAATAGAGGGAGCATTTAGATCAGCCCATCCAGAGGGAAAAGTCCTCTGCCCCAGTACAAGTTCCAGCTAGCCCCACCACTGGCTGACAAAAAGTGACCTGGGCCCTGGAATAAATTCGTAAGGCAGTCGGGGCCACAAAGGTTGCAGTCCTTGGGCAATTCCTGCAGCTGTGCTGGCTCAAAGCCAGTGGACTTGGGGTGCGCGTGACCCAGTGAGACACCAGCAGCAGTGACCAGCGCAGTGCCTATGTCACCCCTCCCCCAGTTCCAGGCAGTGCAGCTCAAGGAGAGTCTTCTTCCACTTGAGGAAAGGAAAGGGAAGAGCTCAGAGGAGTTTGCTTTGCAACTTGGGTACCAGCTCAGCCACAGTAAAATAAAGTATCAAGCAGATTCCTGAGGTCCCTGAGTCCGGGTCATAGTTCCTGGGCAGCATTTCTAGGCCCATCCTGGGCCAGAAGGAAACATGCTGCCCTGAAGGGAAGGACCCAGTCCTGACAGCCCTCACCACTTGCTAAAGAGCAAGGTAGCCAGGCAACAGTCACGACAGGTTTTGGGTGAGACTGGGCTGGCTTCAGGTGTGGCCTGGTGCAGTCCTAGCTGTGCTGGCCACAAGGGAGTGCCCACATCACTCCTCCCTCAACTCCAGCAGCCCAGTGCAGAGAATGAGGGAAGACAGTGAGAGACTGCCTGGTAACCCAGGAAGTTCTCTTGCATTTTACCCGAGTCCACCAAGGTGGTACTACCAGGAGTCTGCAAGAGTCACAGCATTACTGGGCTTGGGTCACACCCATAAGACTGTAGTGACCAAAGACTTAGATCACAACACTCAATGCCCCCTTGAATATCTGGAAAGCCTTCTTAAGAAGGACAGTTTGAGCCGGGCATGGTGGCACATGCCTGTAGTCCCAGCTACTTGGGAGGCTGAGGCAGGAGGATCACTTGAGCCCAGGAGTTTGAGGTTGCTGTGAGCTAGACTGACGCCACGGCACTCTAGCTTGGGCAACAGAGTGAGACTCTGTCTCGAAAAAAAAAGGACAGTTTGAAACAAGTCCAGACTATGAAGATTAAAATAAATACCTAACTCTTCAATGTTCAGACATCAACAAACATCCACAAGCCATAAGAACATCCAGAAAAACATTATCTCACCAAACAAACTAAATAAGGTACCAGTGACCAATCCTGAAATGATGGAGATGTATGACCTTTCAGACAAAGAATTCAAAATAGCTGTCCTAAAGAAGCAAAGTGAACTTCAAGACAACACAGAGAAGGAATTCAGAAGCCTATCAGATTAATTTAACAAAAAGATTGAAATAATAATAAATCAAGCAGAAATTCTGCAGCTGAAAAATTCAGTTGGCAAACTGAGAAATGTATTAGTATCTTTCATCAGCAGAATTGATCAAGCAAAAGAAAAAATTAGTGGGCTTGAAGACAGTCTATTTGAAAATATACAGTCAGAAGAGAAAAAAGAAAAAAGTATTAAAAAGTATAAAAAAGAATAAAACACACCTACAAAATCTAGAAAATAGCCTCAAAATGGAAAATCTAAGAGTTATTAGCCTTAAAGAGGAGGTAGAGAGATAGAGTAGGGTAGAAAGTTTATTCAAAGAAATAACAATATCCACCTGGTACTGCAAATAAATAAATTTTAAAAAACAACAAAAAAAAAAACAAATAACAATAGAGCACTTTCCAAACCTAAGATATCAATATCCAAGTTCAAGAAGGGCACAGAACACCAAGCAGATTTAGCCCAAACAAGACTACCTTAAGACATTTAATAATCAAGCCCTCAAATGTCATGGATAAAGAAAAGGTCCTACGGAAGCAAGAAAAAAATTACATATAAAGGAGCTTCAATATGTCTGGCATCAGACTTCTCAGAGGAAACTTTATAGGCCATGAGAGTGTGGCATGACATATTCGAAGTGCCAAAGGAAAAAACCTTAACCCTAGAATATTATATTCTGCAAAAAATATTCTTCAAATATAAAGGAGAAATCAACACTTTCCCAGACAAACAAAAGTTGAAGTTGAGGAATTTCATCAATACTAGTCCTGTTTTACAAGAAATGCTAAAAGGAATTCTTCATTTTGAAAGAAAAAGACATTAATGAACAGTAGGAAATCACCTGAAAGTTTAAAACTCACTGGTAACAGTAAGTACACAAATACAGAATATAGCTATAATTGCCGTGTATAAACCATTTACATCTTGAGTAGGAAGACTAAAAGACAAACCTATCAAAAATCACTATAACTTTTTGAGAGAGATATTATAAAAAGATATAGATGGAAACAACAAAAAGTTAAAAAGCAAGGAGGGATGGAGTTAAAGGGTAGAATCTCTTTTAGATTTTTCTTTGCTTATTTCTTTGTAAGCAGAGTTGTATTATAATATGTTTAAAATAATTGGTTATAAACATAATGAGTGAGATGTGCAACGTTTGGGGGATGGTCATGCCTGAGGCTCTGCCTCGAGGGGGGAGGGGGAGCATGGGCAATGTACGTAACCATAATATTTGTACCCCCATAATATGCTGAGATAAAAAAAAAAGAAAAAAAAATTGGTTATAAAATTTTTTTGCAAGCCTCATGGTAACCTCAAACCAAAAATCCTACAACAGATACACAAAAAATGAAAAGCAAGAAATTAAAACACACTACCAGAGAAAATCACTTTTAACAAATGAAGGAAGGAGGAACAGAAGAGAGGACAACAAAACAACCAAAAATCAAATAACAACATGGCAATAATTGATAAGTCTTTACTTATCAATAATAACGTTGAAAGTGAATGGACTAAATTCTCCAATCAAAAGATATAGAGTGGCTGAATGGATTAAAAAAACAAGAGCCAACTACATGGTGTCTACAAGAAATCCACTTCACCCATAACACACACACAGACTGAAAGTAAAGGGATGGAAAAAGATATTCCACTCAAATGGAAATTAAACAAGAGCAGAAGTAACTATACTTATATCAGATAAAATAGATTTCAAGGAAAAAACTGTAAAAGGAGACGTCATTATATAATGAGAAAGGGGTCAATTCAGCAAGAGGATGTAACAATTCTCAATATACGTGCACCCAACACTAGAGCACCCAGATATATAAAGCACATGTTGTCAGAGCTAAAGAGAGAGATAGACCCCAATACACTCAACACTCGACTTTTAGCAGTGGACAGATCATCCATCCAGACAGAAAATCAACAAAGAAACATTGGACTTAATCTGCAACATAGACCAAATGGACCTAATATATATTCGCAGAACATTTCATCCATCGGCTACAGAATTCATGTTCTTTTCCTCAGCTCATGGATCATTCTTGAGGATATACCATATTAGGCCACAAACAAGTCTTAAAAAAATTCAAAAAAATTGAAAGTATTTTCTGACCACAATGGAATAAAACTAGAAATCAGTAAGAGGAACATTGGACTGGGCACAGTGGCTTATGCCTGTAATCCTAGCATTTTGGGAGGCCAAGATGGGAGGATTGCTTGAGGCCAGGAGTTGGAGACTAGCCTGAGCAAGAGCAAAACCCCATCTCTACCAAACAAAAAAAAAAAAATAGAAAAATTAGCCAGGCATAGTGGCATGCACCCAATACCCAAAGGGGAAGAGGGAGATATATGTTGAGCAGAATGTACATAGGCTTTGGCCCAGCTCTTACCTGTGTTGGGGGAGGAGGGAGGAGAGCCTGAAATGACTTTGAGCCTCAAGTTTTAGAATGAGCAGGACTCAGGCTTATATTCTAAACTAAAATGTAATTTTAACCAAAGTTGGAAAGCTATGAAATTTGTCTGAATGCTGCTAAGCATCACCCACCTCCCTGCAGGGAGGAGAGGTCAACTGAACAGTTGGTAGTGGTTACTGAAGACAGAAAACCAGTTCACGTTTCCCTCTTAAGAAACTGGACCTTCTCAGGAAACAGGTTGTATCTTGGCTTGGCAGTACGCAGATCAACAGGCCCAGGAGCTGTCTAGCAGGGGCAGGGGCTAGGGGTGGGGGTTGGCCTCCTCATCTTGCATTCTGTCACCACCACTCTCTGTGCAAACCTTGAAGGCAAACTCCCTGGCCCTGATGCTATAAGATGCTAACAGTAGTTACAGCTCAGTCATTGGGTCTCTAGGAGCCTGGATACCCAGGGACTGATGACATCTTCACTCATTTCAACACATCCTATAGCACCTGCCTCATGCCAGGCATGAAAATATTATATTACAGTGAACAGGACAGACCTCACCCAGCTCCCAGCATAGCAAGAGATGGCGAAGTAGGCAGATACAACTTAGCATGGTGAGTGCCAGGACATAGCTAAGTGTCTGGAGCTAATTGAGCAAATTGGGGGGGGAGGCCACCTGGCCAATCTTGGGGTATGGGGAACGGCTTCCAGTAGAAGCATCTCAGTGGAGAGCCAAAGTATAGATAAGTATGAGCCAGACAAATCAGGAGAGAAAACAGCATCTCCCAGGGAGCCACCACACAGCCTCGTGAGCCGTATTGAGCAACTTGGACTTCATTCCAGAGGGCATCATTAAAGAGTAAATGAAGTGGGGAGTGACTGCTTGAGAGGTACAGGTTTCTTTTCTGGGGTGATGAAAGTGTTCTGAAATTAGATAGTGGTGATGGCTGCACACATTGAATGTATTAAAAGCCTCTGAATTATATGCTTTAAAACAGTGAATTTTGCCTCAATAAAAAAAAAAAAAGCAAAAGCAAATGACACCTGGAGAGAACTTTCAATTCCAACCAAGATGGAGTAATAGGGGCCAGATTTACTCTCCTGCCTAAAACAAGTAAAAAACAGGATGAAAATGTATGAAGCAATGGCTTCCAAGAGAGTGGATGTCAGGCAACTTGATCCCTGAGAAATGTGAAACAAGGTGAGCCCAGTGGCTGCCCCAGGCCTCAGAGTAGAGAAGGAAGGGCAACCTGATCAGAGCCCAGCAGATTCGGAGTCGAGTCGAAGAGACAGAGCAGAGTCAGGGGAGAGCACTGGAGAGGAGAGCCGCTGCCCAGAGAGGGAGCACGCCCTGGAAATGTACAGAGGGCCTCCCTGTTAGCATTCAGAAGAGCAGAGATCAGCATATGAACATGAAAAAACAGCTGAAAAGGCTACAGGGAAGAATGCCCAGAGCTGACACGGGGCCAGGAATAGTGTGTCCCCATCAGCCAGACCGGAAAACCTCATAACTCAGAGAACAATGGAGTAGAGTCCTAAAGAGTCTTCCACCTCAGTAGTAGGGGAAATTAGCCCTATGCTAAACGCTGCTCTGGTCTTGCCTAACAAAACTTAAAGGCAAGATTCAAACAATATCAAATTGTTTCCAAGTAACTTAACCATATCCCAGAACAAAATTTATAGAAATGTGGAAAACACCTAGCACAAAAAAAGGTAAAATCCATGTCTGGCATGTGAAAGAAGTATAAAAACAACTATGAGAAAAAAGAGAAAGAAAAAAAAACAATTAAAACTAACCCAGAATTGACACAGATGTTAGAATTAGCCAATATGGACATTAAAAGATTTCGAAAACATGTGTTCAAAAAGTAGAGACCTGGAAAACATAAAAAGGACTCAAATCAAACTTCGAGTTGAAAACCACAATGCCTGAAATTAAAAGAAAACAATACCATTACATCTGCTGAGTGGGAAAGCTCACCATGGCCGCCATCTGGAGAATGGATTTGGGAAGGAATAAAGTAGGAACAGGAAGCTGTTAAAATCTCAGGTGAGAAGTGGTGGTGGTCGGACACAGTAACAAAAGAGCTAGGAAGAAGCAGGCCTTTTTGACATTAGGTGGAACCAACGATGGGTGGGGGAATCTGAGCCACAAATACAACCCAGGAGGCAGCAGTCATGAGACCAGACGCACATGATCTGCAGTGTTCTGAGCCACAGGCAGGCCTGGTGCACTCAGGAACCAAAAGGCTGGTGCAGCTGGCTTCTGGGGAGGACCAGCATGAAGCAGGATGACAGCAAAGCGCCAGGCAGGGCCCAGATCACACAGAGCCAAGGCTGAGATTTTATCGGAGGCATGAGAATCTACAGGAAGGCTTTAACCAGGGGACTGACAGATTTGCATTTGAAAATGTCACTCTAGTGGAGGGTGGAGAATGGACAGGAAGTGGGTGAGCAGAGACAGACACCCTGTCAGGTGGCTTTGGTTGTCCTGAGACTGCTTGCACATGAGCGGTGGAAAGAAGTGAACAAACTAGGAATGCACGCCAGGAGTAGAATCCTCAGGCCTGGTTGTTGAACGGATGTGAAGAGATGTTGACAAGGATAGGGTCCAGGTTAGTGATAGGAGTAAATGCCACTTACTAAGGTAGAGGAGTCAAGCACAGGGCAGATTTGGGAGAATCAAAAGTTCCATTTTAGACATAATTGGAGATCTCAAGCAACTATGGATAAAAGCTGGTGTTGAGGGGAGAGACCCGAGTTAGAGATACACCAGTGCTATATTAAACCACAGAAGTCGATAAGGTCACACAGGGAGTTCGTAGAGTGAGAGAAGAGGCCAAGGCTGAGCTTTCACAATCTACCACTGAAGACTGAAATAGACAAGTTCATAACTAGAGAAAGATGTAGAGACAAGGAAGGGATTTCAGTGATGGAGTGGAGCCTAGAGAGGCCACAACCACAGAAAGAGGGAAGTGACTCGGTAGGGGTGGAGGGACTGGCCCATAAGAGCAGGAGGGACACAGCTTATGCAAGATGCAGGAGGCCTGAAGAATAAGGGGTAGCAAGATGAGGGCATTCCTGTTAGCTCCTCTACTAGGAAGAGGTACAGTACCCTGAAAAGCAATGTTGGTGGGGAGAAACATAGAAATTTATAAAGTAGAGAAGGTATGAATAGTCTTGTCGTATTTCAACAGATGTTAGAATTGTGTTTAAAAAACAAAACAGCAACAATCCCCACAAGGTGCAAATTATCTGCATTAATGGAGGAGCATCTGCTTAAAGTTCTCAATTACAGTCTGGAAACATTAAGCACATTGCAATCCAATAGCAGATGAAAAGATCACCTCATTCCATGCTCAGTTCTGATCCAGAGGACAGCAATTATTTGGTAAGGGACTGATTAGTCCCCTTACTCCCCTAAAGCGACAACATTCCAATGTCCCGTTGAAGGCCTCGGTCATTCTGAGACAACCAAGTTTGTATTGCAGAGTATGAAAGCCATTCAGAACTATACTTTGTTTTTTTCAGCAGCCCTATTGCATCTGAGGACACTAGACCTAATACACTCCACTAAAGCCAAGTGCTGTAATAGTCCTATTGTATTCTCTTCTCCTAGAGGTCTGCCTTTGTATTAATTCCAGAAATTCAGGCTGATTTCCAGTTATATTTAAAGGGTAAAAAGTTTTTAAGTCAGATCAGGAGATGTAGGTGTTCTTAGTATTTCATGCCTAATATCTTTCAGCTTCCTCCAATAACAATTGCAAAAAAAGGCTTTGCATCTAACTTGACTATAGATGCTACAGATACTTCAGGGGAAAGGCTTCCTGTATAGCTTAATATCAAGCAAGGATCAAATTCAATTGACTACATGGCCCAAGCAAGTAAAGTGAGTTAAGCAGGCTAGATCCGAGGAGAGACGAAAAGGAATACTCCAGTTCCCGCTTAAGGACATTTACCACAGGGTCTGTGGATTAGACAGCCCACACTCCACAAAAAAGAAGGCAGTCAGCACTCCACAGCCAGCCCAGCAAGTGTTGGAAACAGAACCTACTATGGACAGATCTGCTTTTCCAATTTAAGCTCTAAAACCAGAGTAGTAAAACACTGGAATTTTAAACAGTAGAAACAATTTAAAATATCTACTCCCTCTCCCAAAAAAGAAAACCCACAGGCAACCATTTGTGATCTCTACTTTGATTCCAATCTCAGCTTTGGAATCAAAATACCAGCTCTGTTGTTTTCTAGCTCTTCATGCCTTTGGCAAATCGAGGAACTTCTGAGCCTCACTGTCCTCATCTGAAAAATAGCATCATTTTTCAAACTGATGCTTTAAAAAAATAGTAGTATCAAACATTAAACACAATAATGCTCAAATACTTAATGTCCAACATGGGGTAAACAACTAAATAGTTTCCTATAGGTATAAAGTGGATCTTACTATCAGTAAATTATTTGCAGTGATCTTTCAAGAACCTAATTAAAGATCCCAAGGAGGCTGAGTTCTCAGAAGATTTAGGGCCTTCCAAATTCTGATTACTGAATACTGAGTATTAAAGTCATTAGAAACTCAATAGAACCAGCAATAAAGAATGCCTAGCAATAGATACTTAATGAGCTAGAAGTGGCTCTTCTAATTAAGAGATCTAATAACTGTCACTACTTAATGGCCACAAAAAGGCAATAAAGTACATACATTGAGGGATATACTTTTCAGTGAAAACGGCAGCTTCTAAAATCAGCTGTTAAAACAAATGAAAGGGATTTAAGTTTTTATAAATCAGACAAACCTCTATTATCAGATTATAGCCTAAACACTTCAACTACATTTCATACTATCTTAAGTAAACTCCAAGGAATACCAACCACAATACTAGAAAGAATCTATTAAAGAAATGCTTTATTAATACAAACACACAAACTACAAAGCACTAAGAAATTTAAATATCTATGTCATAGCAAACAGGTGGCAATTCAACATCCAGGGTCGACAGAATGCTTGAAGGAGACTGCAACAGATCTAGAAAACAGAAATTTCTTATTAAATTTCTGCAAATCCTTGAGTCATTGTCTATAGAAATGTAGATATCAGGTGTCACTTTTAATCATAAATTCACACTTTTCCCTTCGTCTAATGAATTCCTACCTCCACCCCCTCCCTCATATACATTTCTTGGAATGTGGCAGTGGCCCCAGAATTGACCTTCATTAGGAAAAAAGTCTTAGAAGTAACTGAATCTCTACTGTTCTTAGAGACCAAAGTAAGAGTAACAGTCTCATTAATGTAACTTATTAGTACAAGTTATCTCATCAGAACAAAAAAAAACATAATGATGGCTCTTGACTACCAGTTCAAACTAAGACCTTCTGCAGTAAGGTACTGTCATTCTACCCTATAGCACAGGTGTCTTGATCCTTTATTATCTTTGAATATAACTTGGAATCCTCATTCCAAGCAAGTTTATTATACACTTCAGCTTATAGCCTAAGAAGATATGTTAGATTTAATCTCTTCCTGCTGTATCTAAGACTGTATGAATAACTGTTCCAGAATAACTTAATTTTTACTGGGGCATTTGGGACTAAGAATTAATACCAACTGACAATAGTTTTCATTATTCTGAAACCTTATCCCTGTAGTTCAAAGGATAGAAATTACTCACTAACCTCCTGCACAGCTGTCCCCATAGTAATGAAAACAAATTGTTTGCAGCCCTTCTAGAAGGGCACTTGCTCACCGGATTCCCATGGTGAAGAGGAAATCTTCACAGGTGAAGGGGGGCCCAGCTGTAACAGCTTTTCAAGTTCTCTCTCCTCATCAAGGATCATGAGAGGCACTCCATTCAAGGGGAGGTCTGCAATCTGGTGCTCTTCAGGCAGGTCAAAACTCTCAAAATCTGTCTCAAAGAGAAAGCATTTTGTCAGGGCAGTAGTTCTCAGCATGGTCAGCATACCCCTGGTGGTCCGAGACCCTATCAGCTGGTCCATGAGTTCAAAACCATTTTCATGATAATATGAACACCTTTTTCCACTGTGTTGATATTTGCAATGATGGTACAAAGGCACTGGTGAATAAAAAAACTGCTGGTGCCTAGCAAACTGGTATTAACTGAGCAGCACCTAAATGGTCACATAGGAACTACATTATTGGGGTATTAGGCGGGTATATACATACATAATGAGTGAGACGTGCACTGTCTGGGGGATGGTCACG
>VBSM01003214.1:9346994-9359173 GCA_008086735.1 Cheirogaleus medius | reverse complement strand
AAAAAAAAAAAAAAAGAAGACAGTGGCAATAAACTGTATTAGTAGTCATTATATCCTTCACCACTATTCGCTTGTAGTAAAAAAAAAAAAGCCAGTTTCACTTAATGTCACTTTACCATATGCAATAAAAGGTATTAATTTTATTAGCTCTCAGCCCGAGACGATGTCTTTTTAACATGATGCATGATAAAGTAAGTATGCCATAAAGCACTCTGCTGCATACCAAAGAATGATGATCATCTCAAAGAAAAAGGATTTGCACAATTATATGACTTGCAAGCTAAACTAGAGGACTTTTTCCTGGAATACCATTTTTACTTGAAAGAACTGAAAAACAGACTATGGTCACTCAGACTTGGGTATCTGTCACATTTTCTCAAAAAGGAAGAAGTCTGTGACTTCAAGGAAAACTGACAGTGTTTGTTGCCAATAACAGAATTCAAAATGTCAAGAAAAAAATTAGAATTTTGGAAAATTTATCTGCAATCATTAGCTTTACAGTTTCCTTAGACTTTTCTGATGAGATCAGTTGTGATATTAATCAATGTGCTTTTAATATTGTATAATGAAATATCTCAACATTTGGGTATCTACACATCTCAGTGAACTTTTCTTTTTTTTTTTTTTTTTGAGACAGAGTCTCGCTCTATTGCTGTGGCGTCAGCCCAGCTCACAGTAACTTCAAAGTCCTGTTCTCAAGCTATTCTCTTGCCTCAGCCTCCTCAGTAGCTGGGACTACAGTTGCTCACCACCATGCCCCGCTAAGTTTTTCTGTTTTTAGTAGAGATGGGGTCTCACTCTTGCTCAGGCTAGTCTCGAACTCCTGAGCTCAAGTGATCCTCCCACCTTGGCCTCCCAGAGTACTAGGATTATAGGCATCAGCCACCGCACCTGGTCAATGAACCAATATTTCTAAATGATCAGTGCATGATAAATACAAAGGTAAAAGATACATTCCAAGTGCAAAACAGACAATGGATTTTTACTGTCAGGATACAAAACACTCATTGATATGGTTTCTGATTCCACATTGCAATTATACATTCAGAAATAGCCACTTGTCAGTTTTAGTGTAGTAGCAAAAAAAACTATCCACACTTATCTGAAAAAATTAAAATGTTCCTCCCTTTCCTAACTACCATATCCACATGAGGCCAGGTTTTTTTCAAATACTTTAAATCAAACAGATGCAACAAGATGAATGCAGAATTTGATAAGAATCTATTTGTTTTATATTAAGCCAAATTAAGCAAATTTTCAAAACTAAACTGTGCCATTCCTCTCACTAAATTTTGGTTTGGAAAAGTTACTTTATGAAAAATGTGTTATTTATACTAATGTAATGGTTTACTTAATGAATATTCTAATTTCTCAGTTTTAATCTCTAATACAGAAAATATAAGAACACACAAGCAAAAGTTCTTTGTAGTCTTCAATTTCTAAGAGTGCAAAAGGGTCCTGCAACCAAAAAGTTTGAGAACCACTGTGTTAGGTAATATTCCTTCATAAAATCTAAGTGCCTTACTTCTTAGGAATTATTTAAAACCACCAATTTTTCTGGACAGTAACAAAAGTATGATTTAAGTACTGAGTTTTTCATCTTTTCAAGGAGATTGTTTTCTCAAAAGCTTAAAATCATCGTTCTCCTTATCTTTATCCTTGTGTGAAAGTTCTCTAAAGCGTAAATACTCAAGAATTAGTTTGTTCTTTTTTCAAGCATACTAAAACCCAGAAGTCAAAAAGCAATTGAGTGACATGTGACTACTTAATTTGAAACCACTGAATTGTAAAGGAAACCATAAACATATGAAAAGACTCCAGAGGAAAGAAGTCTGCAATATAACAGGAATAATTCTTTTTTTTTAAAGGCTTTTTGTGGATAAACAAAAATCAGTAAGAAAGTCACATAGTCAAAGGAAAACAAACAAACAAACAAAACACAAAGGAAGAAAAAACTATAAATGGCCAATAAGACACACAACCTAACAATGAGATTTTATTGCCTTTTCGGCAAAGATTAGAGTTTTAAAACATTGCAATTAGAGAACATGGAAGAAGACACTCTCATCCACTATAGGTGGATTCGGTAACACTACTTTGGCAATATCTCTTTCCTCAAACCAGGATATTATGGTCTTCCCTCCTGATCAATATGCATATTATCTACCTCATTTTCCTTAATAGCTGAATGGTAACATTAGCATAGATGTCCCATATTTTATTAAAACTTAATCACACACCCTTTAACTCAGCAATCCTTAGAATTTCCCTCCAGATGTACTTACAAACTCACAACAATATAATTTTAAGAATACAAATTGTAGCCTTGTTTTTAATTTATAAAAGCCAGAACTACCTGAGTGTACGTTAGGAAAAGAATGACTAAATGCCCTTTGACTAAAAGTGTAAAAAAAAAAAATCCAGTTCAGAAATCTAAGGTCCTGCCTGATCTGCCCCCACACTCTACTTGTATCCTCCTTCATTCTGTCCTTCATTTCCCAGAACCACTCTGATCCTTTTTCCTACCTCAGGATCTTTGCACACACTTTGATCTACAATGCTTTCTTCT
This sequence comes from Cheirogaleus medius, assembly GCA_008086735.1. Lineage (NCBI taxonomy): Eukaryota > Metazoa > Chordata > Mammalia > Primates > Cheirogaleidae > Cheirogaleus > Cheirogaleus medius. Next base: position 9,356,604 of record VBSM01003214.1, on the reverse strand, counting down.
CCTTCACACTCACAAGTGAGATGATTTGCTCAATGTTTGACTTTCCCTGCAAATTGTGGGCTGCCTCAGTGTAGGGCCTGTCTTGTTAACCACTGCATTCAAAGCCTAATAGTGCTCAGCACACGGTTGCTTCTCCTCAAATGTTCAAGTAAATTAAAGCTTGAAAAGCTGTTTCTCTAACAGAAAATATTTCAGATACATGTAGCAGGTTGAAAAAGTTTGAAAAACACATCTTCACCATCTACAGAGATTTTTCTAACCAAAGAAATAATTCTACCAAAGTACTCTCAGGCATTGCTCAACTTGACATAAAGCCCACTTTTTTTAAAAAAAAGCTTGCTAGAAAGACTGTCCGTACTGACACTTGTTCAGTACTAGTGAGTACATCTTACCTACCCCCTTCAGTGCTAAGCTTTTGAGAACAGGAACAATGCCCTCTACATCTTCGCTCCTATATTCCCCTCCTGACTTAAGATGATGCATTGCAAATAATTCCACCAAAAAGTGTATTTGTTCAAAGCAACCCAGATTCAGACAGTCTCGTTATAGTTTTAGGTCATATCATGTTCACATCAAGTTACAGCTGAGTTGAATTCTAAAAGAAACTAAAGGTCAAAAGTATTTTTGCAACACCAAGAGATACTACCTAGAGGATTGAAGGGAAAGAACTTTTCTATTTCTGGATAGGTGTCGTCGGAGGCAGGAACCGAGTTTTTTGCTTTAATAGTCTTCTCGGTCACCTGGAACAACCAAAGAAAATATAGATGAGTGAGAGTGGAAGCCTCATCAACAGATTAGTACAGAAGATTGTAGGGCTCTTCAAAACATGATTGCTTCACCATGATTTAAAATTTGTCAATTTCATGCTGCCTTCTAAGTAGCCATATTCTTTAGTTCATATGATTATGCCTAAATATAATTCAAATAATATAAAAAATAATGCTAGTAGCATGGCTTAAAAGTCTGAAATTTCAGTATTAGCACCAGTCAGCGTAAGTTACCAAGGAGGCAGAACAGAGTTAATTCAGAGATAATCAACTCAATTATTCAACCCAACAGAGGAGAAAATGGGCATGAGTCACCCAGAAGAGTAGCTAATCCCTGAAGCTCAAATTTTGGCTTATAGAAGTATGATTTTTTTCCAGTGTTACCTTAATTATTTGCTTGGTTAATATTAAAAATAAGTTTATGTTTCCCAAATACACTGAGTTAAGAAATAGCAAAAGACAGTCAAAGACGTTAGAAGAATACCATGAATAATTCCCTAGTCTGGAGTTGGCAGGTAGTCTACTAAAGAAGCCAAAATGGAAGCCTGCATATTCTTGATTTATGTCACATTATATGTGCATACCCAGAAGAAATCCTACAGCAGAGTTTGCCACACTTTAGTTGTGTAACAGTCTCATTTTTCCCATATCTTTGCAATGCCCATATTTAACATTTTTAAGTCAATTCATTTTTTTTAAAAAAGATATCCTTTCCTTGAGGTTGCAGTGAGTTATGATAGCGCCATTGTACTCCAGCCTCGGTGACAGAGCAAGACCCTGTCTTTTTTATTTCAAAATATTAAAGAGGTATAAATGTCATTACATGGATAGCTTTTATAATGCTTTAGTCGGGACAAGGTGTGCCCATCATCTGAATAGTGTTCATTGTACCTATTAGGTAGGTTCCCCCCCTTCTTAATTTCCAACAATTTTTACTTTCTTCTGTGCCCATCAATTAGTTCTAAATTATTAGAGAGTACATGTGGTATTTGTTTTTCCATTCCTGAGATACTTCACTTAGGATAATGGTCTCCAGTTCCATCCAAATTGCTACAAAAGACATTCTTTCTATGGCTGAGTAGTACTCCATGGTATACATATACCACATTTTGTTAATCCACTCATGAGTTGATGGGCACTTGGGTTGATTCCACATCTCTGCAATTGTGAATTGTGCTACAATAAACATTCGAGTTGCAGGTGAGACCTTGTCTCTTAAAAAAAAAAAAAAAAAAGGTACCCTTCTTTGTCTAAAGATGCACTACACATAATTCATTTGTTTCCTAATACAGATTAAACAAAACAGTTATTCAAATAAAGTGTTAATCCACATGCTAAAGTCATCTTTCATGGCAAAATCCTCTCGTTCTGGGATACACAGACCTGTAGCTTGTGACTCATACTCAAAGATCAACATGCTAGTAAACTGTCATCTAACAAGCTGGTGATTGCTCAGAGGCAAGGTGAATGGCAGCACCTGAGTTATATCAGCAATGTAACCTCTTTCAGTACTTTAAGTATCAATAAGTAGATGCCAATCTGCTTCAAGACACTAGTTAAGGACAGGTGAGGCAAAAATATGCATTAGCTGAGTTTGAGACTTCCAATCTTAAGGTACAGATAAGTCCACAAGGACAATATACTTCATCTGTTAGATGTTTACTAGACTATATTTCCTTTCTACTCAGAGGGAAGAAAGCCAGGTAGGATGCCAATAGTCATGTTAAGAGCCAAAAGTGCTTAAAAGTTTAAACAGTGTCTTTATAGCCAACACTTACCTTTTTGGCAGGGAAGGTTGGCTGTTTTTGTTTGAGGGGTCCGCTAGTCTTTACTGACTTTTCTGTAGTTCTGTTGACAGTTCCCAAAGCCTTTCTGGCAGTTTTAGGTAAGGCTTGTGAAGCATCAAATATTTTGCCAACATGTGGTGTTGAAACCTGAGATCTTCCATCTGAGGCTTTGGTTGCTGAAGAAAAAGTCTTACCATAAGAATATGTGAGCAGCAAATACCTGTGCAACTTGAACGCTGTGTATATAAAACTTGACCTAATTCTCACTCCCAAACCCAACCCCCATTTTTGGCAGTGGCATGGCTATGACATGCCAAATAGCACTGAGGTTCAGTACTCTCCTAAATCATCTTGTTAAGATATTGCACATGAAAAGGGACCGATAACAAACTTGACTGTAATTGCCCACAAAGTACACTAAATGCCTCACCCAGCTCCAGGCCACATCCACAATACCAGGGTATCCCATTGCAGCCTTGTATACTTACAAGGCCCAGACCTCAGCTTCAGCCCATCCTTAGGAGCCACACGGGTGCCTGGCTCTCCATTCTCCTTATCGACAAAGATCAGAGTAGCCATTCTGGATTATTCTAAGGGTGAGAACTACATTAGATACTGGGAATTGGGGAAGGCAAGAGAAACTATAGCAACAGACCAAACTTTTTATCCTGGTTATGCCCACACAAAAACAAGAGCTAAGCAGAGAGGAGCGCGTGCTTGAGCCAAAAAGCACTTAACCCAGCTCTTAAGTCTTCCAGCCTGAGTCAGAGGCTCTCAGGTCCTGAGAAGCAGGCGGTTTGGAGCTAGCACCCATCCAAAGAGAATTGCCACAGGTAACAGTTTGCAGTCCGAGGCCGCGGCTCAACCGGGCTCTAAGCCATCAACACCCCAAGGAAGCCCCCTCCCAAGCCCCAACTTCCAGCCCTAGCCCCAGCCCCAGCCCCAGGCCCAGGCCCAGCCGGCCGGCCTCCCTCCCCGCCGGACCCAGCTCGCCCTGCCACTCGCGACGGTCCCGTCTACCCACGTCGCTCTCCACAGCCAAACTCACCTACGACCGCTGCTAAAAGGCCCGGCACACTCCCGGTTTAAACCACAACTCGCGATCCAATTGGCTCTTCTGCCCAAGAGGCGGGACCTGAGGGCGGGGTCTCCAAGAAAAGCCAATGGGAAGAACTTAAACTGCCGGGGCTCCGCCCAGAAAGTGCTTCCTCGGCGTTTGCGGCGTGTTTCTTGGGAAGAAAAAAACTACTGATCTTCTAACATTCAAAAAACCTGGGAGGATTTTTTGTTCTCTGTATTATTGTGCTGCATGGACTGAAGCACTGACCCAATGACGCTGTTTTATTGCTTTAAGGTCTTTCTATTTAAATGACACTGTAGAAAGTTTTGAAAATAAATAGAAATATTGTACCAATATTGGGAAAAACAACCAATATTGAGTCTAGAGAATACTAGCGTAGCAGAATTTAAAATTAAGAAGAAATGCAAATATAGATAAAACAGCAGTGTTTCAGTCATTCTGTAATGCTTGTGATTAAGAATGGATTGATTATTCCCTAATTGCAGAACTCAACACTTCAGGCTAGGATACTATTATTATTAGGGCATCACAAACCTGTCTTGGTAACAAAGTGATGATCCTAATGAATACATAAAGTAGTCTTCCCTTAAAATTCTATAATATCATTTAATAGTGATACCATTTATTTTCATCCTCTAACATTTCAACAATATATTCATCAAAGCTGCCTGAAAGGGCCTGGCTAGGGAACAAGAGAAGATCAGAGGAATAATAAAGATATAGAAAAGGAATTCCAGTTTCCCAGATATTAGAAGAAATTTTGCTTGAAAAAGTCAATGACCTTTTCTTATTTCTATAGTAAATGGGAATATATTGAACAAATACAAGATAAAGGAATAAATTCAAAAGATTAAGGCTGTGTCGTTCAAACTCCTACTTCCTACAGGTCACCAAATACATTTTAACCTGCAGATAAACGGGGAGAGAGGACTTGACCCTATACTACTCTTTCACAAAAGGTTCAGTACTACCCCTAGCAAACACATGGTTCTCAATATATGCCAGTTCATCATCTCTTCTTCCCTGGCATTTCAGGACCAAATTGATTAAATGACTCATGCATTCAACAAATATTTACTGAATGCCTATTAAATTATGGACACTATGTGAGGCATTAAAAAGAAAAGATTCTAACTTAAAGTGAAGAAAAAAGGAAAGACAAAAAACCATGCATACCTTTACTGTCCCTTCCCTGTCCTTTTTCCTTTATCCCTACCCCTTATTTTCTCCCTGTATCTTCTAAATTTCACATCTCCATATTATATCATCAGCACGCAAAAGTATTAATTTTTGAGATTAAATATGCAAAACACCTACAGCTTCCTGGGGGTGGGGAGGTGCTCTATCTTCTAAGGTTTGGGGTGCAAGGTTTAACTCCTTAGGATGTCTTCCTCTTCTTTTTTCTCACCAACAGGAAGCATTGTTTCTTCTAAGATCATGGAGCAGCTGTAAACCATAACCACCCTCTCTTTGAATAACCACAATTTTCTTACTAATGATGCCCACCCAGACCAGCTTTGCTATTCCCAAATATTACCGGGGATACCCAATTGCTTAACCACTCTCATTCATAACAGCACCTAGTCCCTAGTTACTCCCAGTAACTCCCAGTCCTACTTTACAAACAGCAGCCCATCCAAAACCAATCCCTGCTTCCCCAGACCCTCCCACAACCCTCCAGAGGGACTCCAAATGTTAGAAATAATTCATCCCTCTTGCCCAGCGCATTCTATGATTCCTCTGGGAAATGTACTCTCTGGTATTTATGTCTTGTGGTTATGGCTGATTGGGATTCAACAAGCAAGTTTAGAAATTTTGTTTAAGTGGAAAACACTGGATGATGTAAATTCAAGGAAGTAAACTCTGTGTTCACCACATCACCAGCGTTTTACACAGCCTGGCTACTAATTAATACTAATTTTAACTGTTTATTTTAGTTATGTCACCAACTTCCGCATTCATTTCATAGTCTTCTAGTGAGGCTTAAGTTGTTGTCTGTTTTGGGTACTAATTTTTTTTTTTTTTTTTTTGAGACAGAGTCTCGCTCTGTTGCCAGGGCTAGAGTGCTGTGGCGTCAGCCTAGCTCACAGCAACCTCAAACTCCTGGGCTCAAGCGATCCTCAGCCTCCGGAGTAGCTGGACCTACAGGCACGCGCCACCATGCCCAGCTAATTTTTTCTATATGTTTTTAGTTGTGCAGCTAATTTCTTTGTTTTTAGTAGAGACGGGGTCTCACTCTTGCTCAGGCTGGTCTTGAACTCTATACCGCCAGCGATCCTCCCGCCTCGGCCTCCCAGAGTGCTAGGATTACAGGCGTGAGCCACCGCGCCCAGCCTTAATTTTTTATTTTTAACGTCCTAAAATTCTGCGATTCTAAAAAAAACAAGAGTTCACAAGTAGAAGCCAAAAATAAGGCGCTGAATCTTCCTAAGCCCGGCCCTCTCATCAGTAGAGCAATAAGCACACTTCGAGATATCGCGAGACTCACGGCACGGGACAGCCGATGCCCCGGAAGTTATTAGTGCGCATGTGTTGGTCATCCGGAAGCTACTGCAGTGCCTGCCGGGAAAAGGGGCAGGAAGCCGGGAAGTAAACATTGCACGACTGGCTTCATTTCTGTCGGATGGTTTTGGGGTCGGCTGCAGCGGGACTGAGTAAGAATATATTCGTAGAATTTGCAGGCAAGAGAGAGTTGGGTAATCTCAGAAAGTGTATCAAAGGCTCCTAATGATTAGATATATCGTCAAGGGAGTGATGAGCCCCACGTAGAGGAGGGAACGAGGACCAGGGGCTGAGGAGGAAGCCGCTGTTCTAGGGCACAGGAATGGTACTCGGGCCCAGCCAGACCAAGACTGCGCCTTCAGGGAAAGAGTCGGGATAACTGTGAGAGTGTCCCCTTTGTCGAGGTTGTTTTAAGTACTCCTCGGACATCTTGAGTGATCCCTAGACTGCATGCGGAAAAAGCCGCTTCCAGTACTCGAGATGACAGACTTTGTTTCCTCGCCAGAAAAATTTATTTGAGCTTCAGTTTTTGGCGTTAAGTAGGGATGGTCCTACTTCACGGAGGTATTATGGAGAGTTCAATGAAAGCATCTTTGTAAAGCGCTAAAAAGTGTCTTACAGGAAGCTCTCAGTTAAATGCGAACTATTATTCTTTTACTTGGAAAAAGGCCCCTCCACAGTGAGGAAATCTAATAAGTACAACTTGGTGTCTACAATACTTTGTTCAGGTTTAGGGCTTTTGTTTGTTTTGTTTTTGTTTTGAGACAGGGTCTCGCTCTGTCTCAGAGTGCGGTGGTGTGATCAAACTCTTGGACTCAAGCAATCCTCCTGTCTCAGCCTCCAGAGCAGCTGGAACTAGAGGTGGGTGCCAGCACACCCGGCTAGTTTTTTCTATTTTTTGTAGAGACGGGGTCTCTAGTTTTTTTCTATTTTTTTGTAGAGACGGGGTCCCGCTGTTACTCAGGCTGGCCACTCAGTTATAGTTTTTAATATTGCAGGCCCAGAAGCTAATATCCTAGGGAGATATTATAACATAATGGTTTAAAGAACTCACTTTGGGCTGGGCGTGGCGGCTCACACCTGTAATCCTAGCACTCTGGGAGGCCGAGGCGGGCGGATCGCTCAAGATCAGGAGTTCGTAACCAGCCTGAGCAAGAGCGAGACCCCGTCTCTACTAAAAATAGAAAGAAATTAATCGGCCAACTAAAAATATTTAGAAAAAATTAGCCAGGCATGGTGGTGCATACCTGTAGTCCCAGCTAGTCGGGAGGCTGAGGCAGAAGGATTGCTTGAGCCCAGGAGTTATAGAGGTTGCTGTGAGCTAGGTTGACGCCACGGCACTCTAGCCAGGGCAACAGAGTGAGACTCTGTCTCACACACACACACAAAAAAAAGAACTGACTTTGGAGTCAGACAGACTTGTGTTTAAGATCTTTGTTTCTTATTAGCATGTGTCCTTGGCTGAGGACCTTTCTGTTTCTTCACCATAACATGGAGTTAGACATACTTAGTGAGGATGTGGTAAAGATTAGATGAGATGATGCATGGTAAGCTCAAGAAATAGTCGTTTTAATGTAGATGATTAAATCTACCATTGTAGATCATCTTTCACTTCACAGTATACTTGAGCCTTTATCTGTTCATATATTACATAAACATCTGGAGATTTTCTATAGGTCAGAGACACAGGAGAAAAAAAACACCTTTGAGCAGCATCATAGACTCCTAGCTATTGAGCACTTTCTATTGAGAAAGAGCTTGTGTAAAGACCTAATGTCTGCAGGGAGCATGGTGTGTTAGAGGAACTACAAGGTCTGTAGTTGGTAGAGAAGGAATAGGGAGATAGTTGTAATGGTGAGTATGGAAGGTAGGCAGTTGCCAGTCCATGGTGAACCATGTAGGTGTGTTAAAAAGATGTTGGTTTTTAGAGTAACATGTAAATAAGAATGATAAGATCCATTGCAGCTGCAATATTCAATATGGTAGTTATTGGCCATTTGTGGTCATTGAGGCTGGAAATATAGCAAGTCCAAATAAGTGTAAAATCCATAGTGGCTTTTAAAGACTGAGTTGATTTTTTTTTTATGTTGATTGAAATTTGAAATTATAATATGTTGGATATACTGAGTTAAATAAAACTTTACAAAAGAGATTTTAATACTCTGGCTTTTCTTCAGATTGTGTAAAAGTAATTTTACCTTTTTTGTACATTTTAAATATGATTACTAGAAAACATAAAATTACGTATGGGGCTGACATTGTATTTCTCTTGGGTGGTGCTGCATTGGAGGGTTTTAAGCTTGGACAGTGGGACATACATGATCAAATTTGTGTTTTGAAAAATTAACACTGCAGTGTGGAAAATTGGTTGGAGGGAATCAGGAGACCAGTAAGTAGGAAAAAGTAATGACTTGCACTAAGGTAGTAGCATTGAGAATGGAAAGAAGCAGATGAATTTGAATGATATTCAGAAGATAAAAATAATAGTTCTTGGCATTGAAATAAAAATGGGAATAAGCTGAATTACTTATGTAAAGAGATGGATGGTATTATCTCTCATTGAGATAGGAAACAGTGGAAGGAAATGAGATTTCAGAAGGAAGATCATGAGTTTGAATTAAGATGTGTTGAGTTTAGGTGTCTCTGAGACCTCTAAGAGGAGAGGTCAGGTCAGCAATTGGATATATGTATCTGAAGCTCAGATGAAAAGTCTGGAGTAGAAAAATAGAGAGCCAACAGTGGTATATTGTGGCTGTTGAAGCCTTGGAAGTAAGTGAACTTGTCCACCAGTCAAGTTTAGAGTGATGAAAGAGGTACTGATTTAGTCTTAAAGAATCTAACATTAAATAATGAGAAAGTCTACTTTCTACTGTAAATTTGACTTCTTTCTTTCTTTTCTTAGGAGAGGCCAGGTAACCATGGCAGCTGCAGTTGTAGATGCAGTTAATGCTGCACCCCCAACGGGGTCTAAAGAAATGAGTTTGGAAGAACCAAAGAAAATGACCAGAGAGGACTGGAGAAAGAAGAAGGAGCTAGAAGAACAGCGAAAATTGGGCAATGCTCCTGCAGAAGTTGATGAAGAAGGAAAGTAAGTAACTTTTTACATGAGCTGTTCATTCAGAATTCAGATTCGTGTCTATGTAGTTCATCAATTTCTCATTCTTTGTTTTGAGAGGAAGCTATCTTTATCATTTATATCATTTCTTTTTATTATTTATTTTGTCAAACTCACAGACAGTAATGTTTTGGAATCAAATAACACTAAAGGGCTCATAATGAACAGTGGCAGTCCTTTTCCACCCTTCTCACTCCTGCTCTGCTCCACAGAAGTGACTACTTTTAAATCTATTTTGTGTTTTTCTTGTTACTTTCACATCTCTAAATAATAATATATACACAATTATTATAATCAGTTAACTCTAGACATTATCTGATGCAAGACTTCTTGTTCTGATGGAAGATTTTTTTTTTTT
>VBSM01003214.1:9325242-9338267 GCA_008086735.1 Cheirogaleus medius | reverse complement strand
AAAAAAAAAAAAAAAAAAAGAATTTCCCAGTCCATAATTTTTCAAGAGAAGTCAAATATTCTAAATGTTTTCATAGGCTTTTGGGAATCAAATTTGAGACCTTTTAACTGCAGTGCCTGCTTCTTATACTTGATGTTGGGTGACCTTCTTCTTGTTGGCCAGTCCTTGAGTCCCCATAATTTTTCTCACAAATTACCTTTAAAAGGTCTGTATTATTTTATGCTCCTGTCAACAGTATATAAAAGTTCCTAATTTTAGATTCCTTTTAAAGTAATTTCTCTTTCTCTCTGTAGCATATCTGGGGATCTTACTGGAAAGAAGGCCGATGGGGATACAAATGCTGTCACTCTTTTTTCAAGTATTCCTATTGCACTGGAGAAGCTGGGAAGGAGATTATCGTAAGTAATTGTCCCTTGGTTCTTAAAAGTATAAAACAACCAAAGCTCCAAAGTCAAACTGTATAAATCATATTTTCTCATGTTTCAAATTTTAACTTTTTCTTAGATAATTGGTAACTGTGACACTCAAATTCCATATTATTTTCCCACAGAATTCAGAGGAAAGTATTATAAATGACATAACTGGGGAAGAATCTGTAAAAAAGCCTCAAACTCTCATGGAGGTAAGTCCATATTCATTTGTCCTGAATTTTTAAGACCTGGGGGGAGAACTTAAAAACTTGCACTATAGCTTTTTTTTCACATTAATAACACTGTCTTTCAATCTTCCCTCTCAGCTACATCAGGAAAAACTAAAAGAGGATAAAAAGAAGAAGAAGAAGAAAAAGAGGAAGCATCGAAAGAGCAATTCAGATAGTGATGATGAAGAAAAGAAACATGAAAAATTGAAAAAGGTACTTTGTGAAGTCTAAATAGTAAAAATGACACATAGCATTGTTCTTTATTTGTAAGGACCTTAAGAAATGATCTAGTCCTGTCTCCAAGCTTATTTTAAAAATGATGAAAGGAGTCCAGCCAGAGTCTGGTTGATTTGCCCAGGTCATATTAATAGAGATTTTGTAAGTCTAGGTATTGCCTTCTTCTTAGAGTTTTTAATAAATATCACTAATGGACAGAAGAAATGTGCTCTTTGTAAAACAGTTTTAGAGTAATTGACATGTTGCCCAGGAAGAATTCCCTTCTGGCTCCATAATTTGTAAGTTTCAGCAAGTCCTTGAGGAAAAGTCAGAATTGCAATCTCTACCAGAAGCATCAGTTGTGGGCTCGTGTCAGTAAAATGACCCTCCTTTAGTTTTTGTTATTAAATAAAATTTCTTTAACATTGACTAAAAATGTCATAGAATGTTTTGTGCTCTCTGAAAATATCATATGAGCCAAATAGTGATTAGTTGTAGCTTGACAATGGAAAGGCTGACTCTTGAGCTCTTTCAGGCAATCTAGGTTTTTGATACAGCAATTTATATTCAGTGGGGTCTTGTGGTACTCTGCCACTTTTGAAGAAAAGAGATCTGATGTAGAGCTGTGATACTCATTTTTTTCCTCACTGCAGGCACTGAATGCAGAGGAGGCCCGTCTTCTTCACGTCAAGGAGATCATGCAGATTGATGAGAGGAAGCGGCCTTACAATATCATGTATGAAACTCGGGAACCCACAGAAGAGGAAATGGAGGCCTACAGAATGAAACGTCAGAGGCCAGATGACCCCATGGCCTCTTTCCTTGGACAGTAGTTACTAGTCATAGAAGATCACCCAAGATAGATGCAACTAATAAGTTCTTTTTGGCTTCTTGCTGATGATTGTAGATAGAAAAGTCCTTGTCTACTCTTCTTGCTGCCTAACTTCAATAAATCTTTCAGAAGTCTCATAGTAAATTCATTCCTTTCCACACTGAAGAAACAAAGAGGAGGTACATTAAGTGTGGATTAAGATTTTGCTTCCAACTTTGTATTAGTGACATGGAAAGAGGCCTTGGCTCTCTATCAAGAGTGTCAAGAGTTTGACGGTATAGAGCCTCAAACTTTATTTCTTCAATTTTTGTCTCCTTTTATCTAGTATTAGCACTCATTTTGAAGGTAGATTACTCTTTCTGAAAACCAGGGCTTCATTTTTTTTTAATTACCAGTAACAATAATTGCATTTATTTTATAATAATTTCTTTTTGCCTTCTAAGATTTTCCTGGTCTGAAGTTAAAAAAAAATTATTCTACCTTGGGCTTTGGATCACTGAAAGGAAATCTGTAGAACATGTAAATATCTTTATTCCCCATGTTAATGTGTGTAGTAATAAAACTGTTTTTCACTTGGTTATAAAATTTTGATTTTTAATACATTTCCTTGTACCTTATACTTAAAACTAAATGTGTCTTTGAATGAAATAGCTATTTTCTCATCATTAGGTCAATATTGACTGATTAGTACTAGATCTTTTGCCATTCTGGACATAAGCCTTTAGACATAGAAATCCTTTTCTTTATCATAGAGGATATGGTTTATGATGCTATTTGTTGTTTTGATTGTGGTTGCCTTTATGTAGCAATCATGAATATTAGATTGTTTAAAACTATAGAATATCCTAATCTTTATAGCCAGCAACTGTCACTGTAAAATTTCTAAAAAGCAAAACCTGAAGTTGGCTCCTTCAAAGAATTGCAAGAATAGCTTCTAGGGATATTAGTAACTGCGATTGTCATGATCCCCAAGTCTTTTCTAAGAACATTGTGAAGATAATACTGACAGAAAGGAATCAGTAAAAACAGCCTCTTAAAAACCTCTGACATGTCCAATGAAGGATTTATTATAAATAAATAATTAAAAATTTTAAAAAACTCTAACATGAGTACATTGCCTTTTAACAGCTCTCTGGCTTTTCTAAGCTACCAGAAACCACCTGCAGAATACTAGTTTAAGTCAGCATCTAAGAAATACTGGTGGTGTTAGAGTAACTGAGTAAAACCGTCAAGTACTATGGATATATATGGTGTTTATATTTAGACTAGCATGAATTTAAAACTGCAATGCAAGTAGATCTCTAAGGATACAAAAAATTGTTCTCATATTCCTACCTTAACAGGATGGTTCAACATAAAGTTTGACATTGGTGTGTCTATTTTGTATTTTATCTTTTGTTAAAGATATATAAATGATGATACTTAACTGTGAGTGATTTGTAGCATTATTTCTACTATTCGGCAGAAAAGTGGGTTATATAAGATTGGCAGGGAAACTGGATCAGCATCTGTGAGTCTGTATTAGAAAATTTCAGCATCCTTTAACTCAAAAAACATGCCCTAACCTTTCTGGGCCTCTGTTCCCTCTTGGTGAGGCTCAGTCTACTCTGATTTTCAGAAAAATTTTGTCTGCTGTTTCATTTTGGAAAAAGGGTAACACCTAGAACATTATTCAAATGTGAGCTTTGATTTTATCTCAATAACTGCCTTTTGGGTGCAGGAACTATGTATTGTGATTTTCCTGTTATCTCCTCAAAAGAACTTCATGAGGTGAGTAACAGATGATCTCTCTGTTTTACAATAAGCTCATGGAATTAACAACACCAAGTAATTTGCTCAAGTCCAAATAGTTAAAAGTGTTGGAGCCAAGAGTCTGATTCTGAAGCCTACCCTTTATTCTAGTATTTAAAGCCCATTTTCTGGGCTAGGAAGTCTGGTGTGGATTTTTTTTTTTTTTCCTTTGTTTTTTTAAGAAACAAGGTCTTGCTCTGTCTCCCAGGCTGGAGTGTAGTGACCTAATCATAGCTCACTGTAACCTCAAACTTCTGGACTCAAGGGATTCCCTGCCCCCCACCCAGCCTCCCAAGTTGCTATGGCTGCAGGCACACACCACCACACCCAGCTAATTTTTTAAATTTTTTGTAGAGATTCGGGGCAGAGAGGGGCCTCATATTTTGTCCAGACTGTTCAACTCCTGGCCTCAAGCAATCCTCCCACCTCAGCCTCCCAAAGGGCTGGGATTACAGGCGTGAGCCACCCATGCCAGCCCAGGAAGGCTGTTTTTTTGCAGTTTCTTCCATCAACAGAAACCTTACCGGAGGCCTTCAATGTTCAACAGGTTCACCCCAACACTTGACAATGATGCATTTGTCCAACATTCTTTGACATCCCCTACACTGCCCCCCCCACACCAGCATTTGTGAAATGCTTCTAACAAGTATCACTGTACAAAAATGAATAAACTATAAGAATTCTGGAAGAAAATACCTCCAAAATAAGAAAGAGGGCTATATTTGGGTTTGTTTCTTTCAACAATGTTTTCTACTTTGGGATTCTTTTCTAAAACTTCCCTAATAAGGGCTTATTACTTTAAAATCATGTGATTAAAATTTTTTAATAAAATTAAAACTCTTTAAGATGGATGATGATTCTTAGGGAATTCATCCACATGCTCTAATTTATGGGAAAGCGGAGCAAACTGCATGGGCAACAGGACACAAGCTATGGAAGCTTATCCTCAATTTTGAGTATCTTAATAGAATTTAAAGCCTGTCCTATTTGCTTGAATGTTTAATTTGGAAATACAATAAGCTTCCTTCTCTTTTTCCTCATTAATCCCACGTGGAACATGGTAATTGTCAGAGGTTTATCATCTCCAAGCTCAAAGCCTGACACAATAAAAAATTTTATATCCAGTGCTCTGAATGTTAAAAAGAGCTATGTGAGCTTTACAGTACCTTCCATTCCTGAAATTCTAGGGTTCACTCTTTCTCATAGACACAATAACCAAAAAATTTCCAGCTCCACGTATACAATTCTAACTAGGGAGGCCCAGTGCGCATGCTCCCCGTTCCAACCCGCCAGCACCTTAGCCGGTTGCTACTGCGCCTGCGTACGGGGGAGATGCCTCGCCTAGCCTGCCGGCGGGAAGCAGCCGGGAGAACCCGGATGGAAGCCTGGCCTGGCTGAGGTGGAGGTGGTTGCGCGTCTTGCTGTTTCCCCGCACTCCGCAGGTTCCTGTTGGGGGGAAGGGGTCCGAGCTGAGGAACCCCCGCCTGGACTGGTTTCGATGGCCAGAGGCTGAGCCCCAGGCAGGGCGGAGGGCAGAACTGGAACCTGAAACGGGCGCCTAAAGGAAGCCCGAGCATCCCTTGGGCCTGAGCCTCAGGCTCGGAGACGGGCGGGCGGAGACCGAGCGGCGTCTTTTTTCCCTCGCGGCTGGCGCCCTTCGCTCGCCCGGCCGGCTTTAAAAATCTCCGTCCTTAACAATAACACCATCAGGCCCTGTCAGTTAAGAGCTACGTGTTCTTTGCATGCATTCTCATAATTAAACCTCCCAACAACCCTGTAAGGTAGGTACTGTTATTCCTTTGAAGGACTGAGGCTTGGAAAAGTCCCAGCCTGTAAGTGCCACAGAGCCACGATCCCAGGCGTTTGTCTCTGCAGCGTCTGCGGAGCTGCCACACTCCCGCCCCCCTTTCTCCTGACTATTGATTTTAACTGTAAAATGTGATGGTTAAATCCTCTGCCTCCCAAACACCAGCGCCTACCGCGAACTTGCACAGGCAGTGGCTAGATAAAAGTTGAATTGTATTTGGTTTGGAGTTTTAGTTTTGCAACTCAACTTTGGTGTTTTCACTGCTGGAATGTATGTGTTTTAGCATTCCCTGAATATTTCTGTTCTGTGAATGTTCACTTTTAACTGATTTTTCTCTCAGTTGTGATACTTTTTCATATCTACCCTTCATAAACTTGCAAAAACATTCTACTTTGTTATATATCAGGTCTTCCATTCTACATCTTAAGATGTCTCTCAGAAGAATCATTCTTGAATGATATCTGTCTTAAGATAATGCATTTTTATTATCTTTTTATTGTGGAAAATTTCCAGCCTACATTAAAATAGTAAAAATGGTGTAATGATGTGTACCTGTCATCCAGCTTCAACAATTACCAACTTTCAGCCCATCTTTTATCTCCACCCTACTTTGTGTGCGTGCTGAAGTACAATATTTCAAAGGAAATGCCAGGCATCATTTCACTTGTAAATAATTAAGTCCATATTCTAACAAATGATGGCTTTTTAAAAACACAATCACAGTACCATTATGACACCTGTTTAAATTAACAATAATTCCTTATTATGATGATGCTTTTTTGATGTTTACATTTTTTAGGATATTGTAATTCCTAAATACCACAAAGGAGCAAGTGAAAATTGTGAGGTTCTAAAACACAAGAAAGCCTCTTGGGCGGTAAGTTCATCTTTGAGGATCTTGAAAATTCTTGCTATCCTCCCTTTTTGAGTAGGATGGAGAATAATACTATAAATACTATAAG
Organism: Cheirogaleus medius; assembly: GCA_008086735.1. Taxonomy (NCBI): domain Eukaryota; kingdom Metazoa; phylum Chordata; class Mammalia; order Primates; family Cheirogaleidae; genus Cheirogaleus; species Cheirogaleus medius. Next base: position 9,332,019 of record VBSM01003214.1, on the reverse strand, counting down.
TGGATTTTCCTAAGAATTCTTTTGTTCAAAACAGATAAATTGTAAATCTTAAAATTTACTTGAGTATCATAGTTAGGGTGGATAGGAATGACCTCTTAACAATTCTTGTAATGATTTCTAATGAGCCTAAAGCAAAACTTTTCCTTCATTGTCTCTCCAAATATACATGGTAAATATACATAACAAAATACAGAAAAGTAGACACTTTTATGGTGATGTCATTTTATTGTCATTAATTAATGATTCTAATTAATGACACAAGTGGTGTATAGTCTCATTCCTTGAGATGGAGGTTTAGATTAGATTACCTCTTTAAACTTCAGATTGTGTTTTTTGATTGGCAGACATACTCCAGTTTTTAACTGGCTTGTAACAAACAACCATATGACAGACCAACTTGTTAAGTTACATAGAAGTACAGTTTACAACTAGTTCATCTTGGCAGATCCACTAGAAAGCTAGTGCTTTAAGTAGGTATTCTTGGCTTTATTTTTGGAGAAAGGATCTTGCTGTATCACCTGGGTTGGTCTGAATCTCCTGGGCTCAAGTGATTCTCCAGCCTCAGCCTCCAGAGTAGCTGGGTTATAGGCATGAGCCACCACGTCCAGCTGTTGGCTTACTGTGATTTTTTTTTTTATGGTCAAAGTGGGTATTTTTATTTAAATGTGTACCTATTAAATTATTTCAGCCATGTTCTGTTGCACGGAACTTTGAAAACTTTGGGGATTACTTATTCATCTGGGAAATAGAATTATTTTCTAAGATCTATTTGCGCTTACCTGTGGATTATACCCTTACTCGTTGCTAAGGAGAGAGAAAAAGAGAAAAGGCATGGCTTTCTTTTTTAAGTCCCTCAATTTTTAGAGGAGGCCATCATCAACTCAGAAAACTTAAATGCCTATTAAAGCATTTGGACTGTTTAAATGGCAACCCGGAATATGTGCAAACTAGGGATTGGCTTGAAGGATATATTTTCATTCCTCTAAATCTGACTTCCTACTAGGATGTGTTTCAGGATCACCCAAACTACTTTTATTTCATATTCCTTTGTCCTGTTTCTGGAGATGATTTATTAGTTCTAAGGTAACAAAGGGACATGTATACTTTCAAAAGGGTTCCCAGTGATTGTGATGGGCATCTCTTGTTACAGATCACTGTTCTAGTTACTATTCATAAAAATTACCTAAAGTGCTTATTTAGAAGCCCCTACTCCAGAGCTAGAGAATCAGAATCTCTAGGAGTGGGGCCCAGGAATCTGCATTTTAGTAAGGGACCCAGATAATTCTTCCATTTATTAAACTAGAGAACCACTGCCTTCTATATCCTAATTTGGGGTTAAACCCAACCTTAAGAATGCTGTTTATTCTCATTCTATTTTTTAGGCTTTTTTTCTTGACTACTTTTACTGAGGGGTAAAAACTTAGATGAAAAAGCATTGTGAAATTCCTTATTATAGTTAAGGGTGTTCTCATGTGAGAGGAATTTTTCTTAAGTCTCAGTAATAGAAATTAGTTGAGTTTCTCCTGAGCAAATTGTTTCACTTTTATATATGGACAACTCATGAATTGATAGTATGTTACACTTGGCAGCCAGGAACTTCTGAGCCAAATTTGTAGCCTGCCTTTGTGTCAAAGGTGGCTTACTTAGATTTAAAGACCTGATTGAAATTCTCTGCTTAAGTTGCAGTCAAAGCTGCTCAAGGATCAAATAGTTTTACAGACCTCTTTAACCCTTAACTATTAAAAATAACTAGCTGGGTGTAATGGCTCAGGCCTGTAAGCCCAGTACTTTGGGAGGCTGAGGTGAGAGGATTGCTTGAGCCAAGGAGTATGAGACCAACCTGGGCAATATAGCAAAACTCTTTCCTGCAAAAAATAGAAAAATTAGCCAGGCATGGTGGTGCATGTCTGTAGTCCTAGCTAATCAGGAGGCTGAGGCAGAAGGATCACACGAGCCCAGGAGTTGGAGGCTGCAGAGAGCTGTGATCGGGCCACTGCACTCCAGCCTGGGCAACATAGATTCTGTCTCTAAAAATAAAAATGAAAAAAAGAATTAGTCATCATGTTAAAATCAGCCCTTCCTTAGAGTATTTAGTGAATCACTCATTTCCCTATTCAGTGGTTCATAACTGAGAGTATACATATGTCTTTGGGGCAGAATAGAAGGAGGGAGTGGTAGTGAGATACCCTTTCTGGGTATACAAAAAGTACCAGATTTGTTTGTAACATACATTATTGAAAACAAATTAAGCCATAACTACAGTTCACCAGTAAAGGACTTACTGGTATTTATAACTTGCCTAAGCTCAAATCTCCCATGTATACCTTGCTGGCATTCATTTATTCCATGAGTTAGCCATGAGTTACTAGCTGTAAGTTGCATTGTCATCCTGTCATGGCTTACTTCAAACTGCAGATTATATTTAACATGTACAGGATAGCATGTGATGACAAGATAGCAGGTGTTGTGGCTTTGTTTAAACCCCATTAGCCACTGATTTTTAATGTGTGGGTTATTTTACTCCCAAAGCAAAATTCTGTTTCATCTCTGGAGTACTACCTGAGAATTTTTGTGTGCCATGTCGAAGAAACGCAAATGGGATGATGACTATGTTCGTTACTGGTTCACCTGTACAACAGAGGTTGATGGAACTCAGCGCCCACAGTGTGTGTTGTGTAACTCAGTATTTTCAAATGCTGACCTCAGGCCATCAAAACTGTCAGACCATTTTAACAGACAGCATGGTGGTGTAGCTGGGCATGATCTCAATAGCCTGAAGCATATGCCTACACCATCTAATCAGAGTAAAACCTTGAAAGCATTTGGAGTTGCATCTCATGAGGATGCCTTATTACAAGCATCATATCAGTTTGCATATTTATGCGCCAAGGAGAAGAATCCTCATACAATAGCTGAAAAATTAGTGAAGCCTTGTGCACTGGAAATAGCACAAATAGTTTTGGGACCAGATGCACAAAAGAAGCTTCAGCAGGTACCCTTATCAGATGATGTGATCCATTCTAGAATTGATGAAATGAGCCAGGATATCTTACAGCAAGTTCTAGAAGATATCAAAGCCAGTCCTTTTAAAGTGGGTATTCAGCTTGCTGAGACAACTGACATGGATGACTGCAGTCAGCTGATGGCATTTGTGAGATATATAAAAGAAAGAGAGATCATAGAAGAATTCCTGTTCTGTGAACCGTTGCAGTTAACCATGAAAGGAATAGATGTGTTCAATCTCTTCAGAGATTTCTTTTTGAAGCATAAGATAGCACTTGATGTATGTGGCTCTGTTTGTACTGATGGTGCCTCCTCTATGCTAGGAGAAAATTCAGAATTTGTTGCCTGTGTGAAGAAAGAGGTACCTCATATCATGATCACACATTGTTTGTTGAATCCTCATGCACTTGTCATAAAGACATTGCCTACAAAATTGAGGGATGCTCTGTTTACCGTGGTGAGGGTAATAAATTTCATCAAAGGTCGAGCTCCAAATCATCGACTGTTTCAGGCTTTCTTTGAAGAAATTGGTATAGAATATAGTGTCCTCCTTTTCCATACTGAAATGAGGTGGCTTTCCCGAGGCCAAATACTTGCTCATATTTTTGAAATGTATGAAGAAATAAATCAGTTTCTTCACCACCAAAGCAGTAATTTAGTTGATGTCTTTGAAAATAAAGAGTTTAAAATTCACCTAGCATACCTTGCAGATTTATTCAAACACCTAAATGAACTTAGCGCTGCTATGCAAAGGACTGGGATGAACACAGTATCAGCTAGGGAGAAGTTATCTGCGTTTGTTAGGAAGTTTCCATTTTGGCAAAAACGAATTGAGAAAAGAAATTTTACCAACTTTCCTTTTCTTGAAGAAATAATTGTTTCAGATAATGAAGGCATATTCATTGCAGCAGAAATAACACTGCATCTGCAACAGTTGAGCAACTTCTTCCATGGATATTTCTCTGTTGGAGATCTTGATGAGGCAAGTAAATGGATACTGGATCCATTTCTTTTTAATCTTGATTTTGTCAATGATGGTTATTTAATGAAAAATGATCTTGCTGAATTACGAGCTAGTGGCCAAATCCTAATGGAATTTGAGACAATGAAGCTTGAGGATTTTTGGTGTGCTCAATTCACAGTGTTTCCAAACCTAGCAAAGACAGCTCTAGAAATACTTACACCATTTGCAACTACATACCTTTGTGAGTTGGGATTTTCATCACTTTTACATTTTAAAACAAAGTCCAGAGGCTGCTTTAATTTGAGTGATGACATTCGTGTGGCTATTTCAAAAAAAGTTCCTCGTTTCTCAGACATCATTGAACAAAAGCTACATCTACAGCAGAAGTCACTGTAAGCTGGTATACATTTTTAATGTATAATTTTAATATATTCTTAATATTGTAAAATTAAGCTGCAATTCTTTCTTTCCTTTTATATTTATGGTATACTGAATTCTATGTTTAAAAAATTTAGCAACTTTAACTTTTAATGAGGCATGTGAAAGTGTGTTTTGAGAATAAGAACACAAACTGCAGAAAAGATTAAGTACTACTACCTAGTTGATGCATAAGATTTTTCTAATTCTGAGTATCTGTTTAACCTGTTGATGTGGCACATAAGAAAGACACTCAAGCACTAGAATATCCAACTAAATGGTTTAATAATAGGCTAGGAATTGAGCCAAGAGAAAAAGACAAGACCTCCCAAAAGTCAAAGGACAAAATGACAAAATCCTCCCATTTTTGTGAGTGTTATTATGGGGAGGTTAATGAAATCAGAAGAGGATTATGAAATATAATGGGAAAAAGGATTATCTAGCTTATATAAGACTTATTTTTAAATGTACTCTTTGGAGTTCATCTCACAATGTCCATTCCCCTAGATCCCATGCTCTAAATACCATGATATTAATAAATATCCTAATATTGTATTAGTTACTGTTTGTCTTCTTTTAAATTACTTCAGGACTCTAGGTCATCATGGCTGTAAGATTCTTGAGCCTTACCCTAGAGATTCTGATTTGCCAGGTCTGCAATAAGGTCAAAGATCCCCATTCTTAGCCAACTTTCCAAATAATTCCAGTGGAATTTTTGGTCCTTTGGCTTCATCTAATTTTTCCTCTACTTATTTTTTCTTTACTCTAAGCTCCTCATTTATATTACATCTTGGATTATATGCATTTTTCTAAGTTCAAAATTTTTGAGTGGGTTAGAGTATAAATTATAAATAAATTGGCCGGGCGCAGTGGCTCACGCCTGTAATCCTAGCACTCTGGGAGGCCGAGGTGGGTGGATCGCTCAAGGTCAGGAGTTCAAAACCAGCCTGAGCAAGATCGAGACCCCATCTCTACTAAAAATAGAAAGAAATTAATTGGCCAACTAAAAATGTATAGAAAAAATTAGCTGGGCATGATGGCGCATGCCTGTAGTCCCAGCTACTCGGAAGGCTGAGGCAGGTGGATCGCTTGAGCCCAGGAGTTTGAGGTTGCTGTGAGCTAGGCTGACGCCACGGCACTCTAGCCAGGGCAACAGAGTGAGACTCTGTCTCAAAAAAAAAAAATAAATTAAATAAATAAATAAATTGACATGAAATCACTGGAGTAATTCCAGGCCATCAAAAATTCCCCATGGGAATCTAAATTAGTACACTTTTTCTGGATGATAATTTGGCAAAATATATTTTTTATTTAAATAAATTTACATTTTTATTTTAAAACTTTAATGTTTTATCAAAGTAGTACATACTCAAGACTGGGGGAAAAATGCTATAGAGAGTCCTATGAGGAAAAGCCATAATCCCTGTCCTGCCCAATTATCTTAATCATTTCTACTTTAACTTCTTGTGATTCCACCCATATCTCTAAGTAATATGTTCACACTAAGCACATATGGTAGTTTTATCAACTTTAGAAGTTATATATTGAGTCCTCTAGATAAGAAGTAAGGATTGAATTTACAAAATGTCCATCTTCTACCATTCTCAATTTTTTTTTATTATATCACTGTAATAACAGGGTTCTTTGAGATTTTTTTTCCTCTAGAAATTTATCACGTGGAAAGAATCACATATGTCCAAAAGTTTTAATTATAAGGTAGGTGATCACTACATTTTTATAGTACTGAAAAATTGAAAAAAACTGTGACAGGAAATGGAATCTGACTACCAAATTTAGAGCTGCAACTTGTGTACTGCAAATCAAAGTTTATATTTTATCAGTAAATATCAATACATGCCTTTTTTTCCTTTAAAAATATAGTGACAGAATAGAAGTTCTAACTTTCCATGTTATAATAGAAAAATTCTCCCCTCAAGAACAGTGGGAAAAATTTCCAAAACTAACATAGGAATAAATCTAGATGTACATGTATAAAGTTTAATTTGTATGCAGTTCTAAAAATAGGAAGGATGTAGAAATGGGTGCAAGGGCATGTATGACACCTGGGACCTAATAATAAAATAGAAGGACTATGATAAAATGACCTTTCATAGCCATTCTTTCATTGAATCTATTAGAATTCTCTCTTAGACTTAATTAGTGCTCTGAAACAAAAACCCAAAGGACATTCTTAAGGAAATAGCTAGTTGGTTTTTAATTCATTTTTGGATTCTACAACTATTTATTTTCTTCTGTTCAAATGAAAGAGACTGCAGTATTCACTAAAATGAAGAAGAAATTTAGATTTTTCTTTTCTTTTCTTTTTTTTGAGACAGAACCTCTCTCTGTTGCCCGGGCTAGAGTGCCATGGCGTCAGCCTAGCTCACAGCAAC
>VBSM01003214.1:9310998-9325142 GCA_008086735.1 Cheirogaleus medius | reverse complement strand
AAAAAAAAAAAAAGAAAGTCATACACATTAGTTTCTTTTTTTCCCAAGGAAGAGATCATTGTTTTTATCATGGTTTTACTATTTAATTAGAGTCATTGATAAATTTTGAAAAGGAATTAAGACAGGATAAAAGAGGTAATTTTTTATGACCAGCAGATGTCACTCTCTGTGCAAGTTTGGTTGAAAGCAAACTTAACTCTCATTACAGATTTTGCCAAATACCTGATTTTAAACATCTCTAGAAAGGTATTAGTGACTCAAACTGAAAATGTCCCACCTAAGCCTCTGCTGGCTCAAAATTGACAGACAAAACTGTAGTGTAGCCAGTAACTACCAGACTGCAAGAAATCACTGGGAAACAAAGTTGGAAAAGAGAAGATATAAATGGCTTTTTATAAAAAACTGGCTTGAGCATGTAGATTTTTGACATCCTGGCTGCTTTTTTTTTTTGAAACAAAGTCTCACTCTGTAGCCTGGGCTAGAGTGCCAGTGCATCAGCCTAGCTCACAGCAACTTCAAGCAGTCCTCCTGCCTCAGCCTCCTGAGTAGCTGGTACTACAGGCATGTGACACCATGCCCGGCTAATTTTTTCTATTTTTAGTAGAGACGGGTCTCACTCTTGCTCAGGCCGGTCTCAAACTCCTGACCTCAAGTGATCCTCCTGCCTCAGCCTGCCAGAGTGTTAGGATTACAGGCGTGAGCCACCACCCCAGGCCTTGGCTGCTTTTCTAAGCCACCAAAAGCTGCTTGAAGTCAGGGAACTAGTCAGCATTTTCGGACATGATCCAATGGGAATCAAAACCAAATAAACAATACTTGAGTTATATCTTTTTAAAAATTGGCTCTGGATATTTATAGAATAGAGTCTTTTTAGCACTAAATTATATCAAAATATTGTAAGCTTGGTTCTAATGTCAACCAAGCATTTAGAAAAGTCAAATTTAAAGCTTTAAAACTCTACCTTAATTTGAAGGGCAATATAAGGTTATTGTCTAATTCATTATATTTTGTACTTTATCTTCTAAGAATAAAAAGAATACCTAAGATTATTTTCCTTCTGTTTTTACAAATTTGCTGCAAATCTTACTGAAATTCAGAAATGGATTTGAGTTCTGGCTCATCTACTTACTAGCTGTATAAACTTTGTATCTGTCAGCATATGGGAATCCAAAGATCTGGCAGACTGATCATCTTATTTTGACCTGTTCAACACACATTTATTCATTCACTTGCTTTTATTTATTTTTTATTTTTATTTTTTTAGAGACAGGGTTACATTCTGTTGCCCACACTGGAGTACAATGGCATGATCATAGCTCACTGTAAATTCAAACTCCTGGACTCAAGTGATCTTCCTGTCTCAACCTCTCAAGTAGCTAGGACTACAGTCATGAGCTACCATGCCCAGCTAATCTTTTTTTTTTTTTGGTAGAGACAGAGTCTCACTGTTGCCCAGGCTGGTCTCAAACTCCTGGCCTCAATCCTCCCGTGTCAACCTCCCAAAGTGCTGGGATTATGGTATTACCACATGAGCCACTACACCCAGCCCACTTGCTTCTTTAAAATAATAGCATCCTGATTTTTCTTTGAGGAACTCTCCTTCCCCTCAACTCTCATTAAGTCCATATGGCCCCATATTGGCAAATTAGAGTTAGCTCCAATACTTTTGCTGGCATTAATGGGAAAGATGCTATACATGTAAATTAGCAGGATGTGTCTGGGCTTCCAGTGGTCAATTTTGCTACCTTATAGAGAAGCTGCCAGAGAATGAAGCCAACAGAGAATCCAAGAAAAGGGAAAAGATTTCTCATGGCATTACTGTAGCCCCTAAATAAAATTGTACCATATTTTTCCTTTCATGTATATGAACTAATGTGTCCCCTTTTTTACTTAAGCCTGTTTGTTTCCTGTCATATTCAACCAAGAGACTTGCCTCGTATACTTGGTTTCTGATCTTACTAACAATCAGTAATGGGAAAATGATGACTCAATTAAATTTATTATGTGATTTTGGACATCTGTTACCAGTCCTGAGCCTCAATTTTCTTCCCTGTAAGATGAAACAGGTTTTAGCTACAGAACCCTTTCATTTTTTCCACAGATGCCATATTTTATTTGCGTAATTTTGGTAGCGCTGACATCATTATGAAGAACTCTTTCTAGATATAAAGAGAAAACTAGACTTTGGGTTTTTGTTTTGGTTTGGGGTGTTTTGTTTTTGTAGTGGCATCAGTTTGATTTATGGAGCAATCACAATTCCTATTTATCATTTCCTTTTACTAACAAAAGCCCTATCCAAATTTTCTAGAGCCTTTATCCTCAGTATTATGAAAGATTTTAAATGTACCAAAAAGTTGGAAGAGTAATACAGTGAACACCCATGTGCCTATTTTCTAGATTCAAAAATTAACATTTTGCCATAGCTATCTGTCTGTATAAGTGTATAGGTATCCATGTATCAAATGGGGTCCAGTAAGGAAACAGAAATCATACCAGTTTTTAAACAAATAGAATCCACTATAAAGAACCATCAACCAGATATTAGAGAACTGGAAAGGTGAAAGGAGATACTGAGGTATCAGAAAGATAAGTAAAATGCAGGATGCAGCCAGCATCACAGGGCTAGGTAAACAATAAAAGATGTTGGGATTATTTAAATTTAGAAGCTTGGTCCTTGGAAATGAGACCCATTTTGGTATGGGGACCCTGCTTGAATGGTGTTGTTTTACGAGCTTAAAAGTCAAGAACAGGTGCCAGCCTGCTGGTGCTGCCATCTCTGAGAGGGCACGATGAGGCTGGTTTTGGAAGTGAGAAAAAACTAAAAACTTAAATCAGCTGCTGCTACTCAAATTAACTTGCTTCCAGTATGATGAGCCTAACAGAACACTCGGTGATAAAGAAATATATTTTGTAAAGTTCCAGCCCCATCGTCACAAAATAGAGTATAGAAAGTATGGAAGGGTGAGTTTGAAGCCAAAAGACATTAGCTTAATAATCAGCACCCTTTGGCTACTCAACATCCATTTATACCCTTCTATACATATTTCAGTTTCTATACAATAAATATAGCTTGGTAGTTCTTTTAAGACATAACTATCCTTCCTAACAAACAGATACATCCTCACTCCCCAAAATGAGACACAAAGTCTGAACTCACATCTCATATTTAGTAGCCATCCCACGAAGTATTCTGTTGCCTAAAAACTAAATTGTAAAGTTAACTACCAGTAATAATCCTTGCCTAAAATAACACACCACTCCTAAATAACCAGTAGGTCAAAGAATAAACTGCAAGAGAAATTAGAAAATACTTTGACATAAATGAAAACAAAAACACTACATACCAAAACATACAGAATGCAACAAAGATAGTGCTGAAAGATATAGCTGTAAATGCTTATGTTAAAAAGAAAAATCTTCAATGACCTAAAGTTCCACCTTAAACTAGAAAAATAAGAACAAACTAAACCCAAAGCAAGCAGAAGGAAGGAAATAAAGATTAGAGTAGAAATAAATGAAATAAACAATAGAGAAAAATCATTTAAACCAAGAGTTGGTCCACTGAAAAGATCAACAAAAATGACAAACCTTAAGCTAGACTGACCTAGGGAAAAAAGACCACAACTCAAAAGAATAAAAGAGGGGACATTACCGGCAATGTTACAGAAACAAAAAGGCTTATAAGGAAATATTATGAACAATTGTATACCAACAAGTTAGATAACCTAGATAAAATGGAAAAACTTGTAGAAAGACACAAACTCCCAAAACTGGAGAAGAAATAGAAAATCTGAATAGAGCTATAACAAATAAGGAGATTTGAGTCAGTAATCAAAATAAACCCAGTAATCAGAGAAGCTCTCAGGATCAGATGGCTTCACTGTCATCTGGTGAATTCTACCAAATGTTTAAAGAACACCAATTCTTCACAAACTTCCAAATTGAAGAAGAAGGAACACTTAACTCATTCTGTGATACCAAACCAGGAAAATACCACACACAAAAAACTACAGACTAATCTTCTTTATGAATATGGTCATAAAAATCCTCAACAAAATACTAGCAAACAAAATCCAGCAACATATAAAAAAGATTATAGGCTGGGCATAGTGGCTAACACTTGTAATCCTAACACTCTGGAAGGCTGGGGCAGGAGAATCACTTGGGTTTATGAGTTGGAGACCAGCCTAAGCAAGAGACCCCATCTCTGCAAAAAACAAAAATTATCTGGGTGTGGTGGCACGTACCTATAGTCCCAGCTATTGAGGAGGCTAGGCAAGAGGATCACTTGAGCCTAGGAATTTAAGGTTGCAGTGAGTTGTGATGACACTTCTGCACTCTAGCCCAGGTGACAGATAGAGACTCTGTTGGAGAAAAAAAAAATTATACACCATGACCAAGTGGGATTTATCCAGGAATGCAAGATTGGTTCAACATTAAGTTTAGTCAGTGTAATACATCAAACTAATAGAATAAAAGAAACTACATGGGCTGTGCATGGTGGCTCGTGCCTGTAATTCTAGCACTCTGGGAGGCCAAGGTGGGAGGATTGCTTGTACTCAGGAGTTCAAGACCAGCCTGAGCAAGAGCAAGACCCCATCTCTACTAAAAATATAAAAATTAGCTAGGCATTGTGGTGTGCGCCTGTAGTCCCAGCTACTCAGGAGGCTGAGGCAGTAGGATCGCTTAAGCCCAAGAGTTTGAGGTTGCTGTCAGCTAGGCTGACGCCACAACACTCTACTCAGGGTAACGGAGTGAGACTCTGTCTCAAAAAAGAAAAAAAAGAAAGAAAGAAACCACATGATCATTTCAACAGACAAAAGAAGTGCTGGGCAAAATCCAGTATCCTTTAATGAAAAAAACAAAATAGAAGGAAACCTCCTCGGCTTGAGGAGCATTTATGAAAAAGCCACAGCTAATATTAGTGGTAAAAAAAAGCCTTCCCCGTAAGATCAGAAACAGACAAGAATATCCACTCTCACTCCTTATATTTAACATTGTACTTTGGAGGTTCTAGTCATGTCAGTTAGGCAAGGAAATAAGAGGCATCCAAATTGATAATTGCTTTTTACTTAACCTTTGCTATTGGACACAGAAGCTCTAAGAGGTGTCCTCAGAGCATCCACTGGTGTCCCAGACATAGTCTTTCTTGCTCCCTTTGTGTAGCAGCAACCCAGTTTCTCCTTGGTAATCACGGTCAATCACACCAGCCAGTAAAGTGTCTCCCATCTTTGCTTATTGGTTCAGTGACATGGGGAGCCCAGTGCTAATGGTGAAAAAGTTCAATTGCTAAAGAACAAGACCCAGAATGACAAAGCTAACAGATCTATAGTTTATTACAGGAAAAGGATAGGATATAATAGAATTAAAATAAGTCTATGCATCATAGCTAATGTCTGCCTCATGCCAAGTGGTGTGGAGAGGACAATTCTTTGGGAGTCCATTTTCTGCAGGCTCTAACACAGGGAGGACAATTAAAACTCACAATTGTCCTCCCTGTGTTAGAGCCTGCAGAAAATGGACTCCCAAAGTTGTCTGTGTCCTAATCTTTGAAACCTCTGCATATGTTACTTTATGTGACAAGGGGGATTTTGCAGATGTGATTAAGTGAAGGGTCTTGAGATGGGGAGATTATACCAGATTATCCTGTGGTCCCATTGTAGTCACAAGGGTCCTTCTTGGAGGCAGGAGAGTCAAAGAAGATGTGAGGACAGAAGCAAAGGTCAGGGAGTCAGGGAGAGATTTGAAGATGCTCCTGTGCTAGCTTTGAAGATGGAAGAAGACACCACCAGCCAAAGATTGCAAGCAGCCTCTAGTAGTCAGAAAAGGCAAGGACATGGAGCTTGCAGAAGTAATTTGAGCTTCCAGAAGTAATCAGCCCAGCTGACAACTTGACTTTAGACCATAAGACTGATTTTGGACTTCTGACCTCCAGAACTGTAAGATAATAAATTTATTTTGATTGTTTTAAGCTACTAATTTTGTGGTAAAGTGTTAGAGCAGCAATAGGAAATTAATAGAAGGCCATAGGGATACGTTCTTTTGGATCAGGAATCACCAGTATGAGCATGGAACACCGCAGGACCAGAGGGTCCAAAATGGAGTTTTATACCCTGATGGTCACACAGATATATTCTTGCTTCATAACCAACCCCGGCTACCAAGTTTGTGTGTCACTAGGGAAGGAGGAGAGGGGGAGGGGCAGAGGTCTCCAGGCATAAATCATCCATCTCGCTATTAAACAGTGGTGACAAACTGGTACATAAAGCCCTGAAGCTCCCCATGTGTATTACCAAACAACATTATTAATCAGGACCTATTATGCCTTCACCAGGAGTTGGTGCTGTGCATTCAGGCCCACTGGGATTAACCCTCCCCAGCACAAGCCCAAAATAACCAGTGGTAGTCTCAACTTCCAGTTCACTAGAACTGTTATGTCCCCTGATGGAAGCATCACTCCCTTGGGAAACAAGATTTCCAAACTGAGTTCACAGTTGCAGTAATGAGAAGCAAAAGTTCTGTGAATGGATTATTGGGTGCAATAGTAACATAAGCCATGCCCGCTTGATTCCTAGATTCCTATCCTGGCCTGGAGTGGGGAACCATATTTGTTGAATTACCAATTCTAAGCACATACTGCATCCTATAAGATATAACCTCATAATAAATAACCTCAGGTTATTTTCTCTCAGTTGCAAGTAATTGAGTCTTAAGTAGATAATTCCATCGTTCTTACAGACCAGCTACTTCTGGGTGATGAATTACATGACAAAATCAATAAATTCCATGGGCATCAGTCTGTTGCCACACTCTGTTGTGGACTGAATGTTTCTGTCCCCACAAATTCGTATGTTGAAGTTTTAATACTCCATTCAATGTGATAGTATTTGGAAATGGGGCCTTTGGGAGGTCGTTAGGTTAGAAATCAACTCCATTTTGAGTTAATTTTTATATATGGTGAAAAATAAGGATCTAGTTTAATTCTTCTGCATATGGATATCCAGTTTTCCCAGCACCATTTATTAAAGAGACTGCCTCCCTGCCAATGTATGATCTTGGCACCTTTGTTAAAAATGAGTTGGGTATAAAGGCACAGATTTATTTTTAGGTTCTCTAATCCAGGGGTGCCTAACCTATGGTGAGTTGTATAATTATTTCATTATATATTGCAGTGTAATAATAATAGGAATAAAGTGCACAATAAATGTAATGCACTTGACGCCGGGCATGGTAGCTCACGCCTGTAATCCTAGCACTCTGGGAGGCTGAAGTGGGAGGATCGCTCAAGGTCAGGAGTTCAAGACCAGCCTGAGCAAGAGTGAGACCCCATCTCTACTAAAAATAGAAAGAAATTAGCTACACAACTAAAAATACATAGAAAAACTTAGCCAGGCATGGTGGCGCATGCCTGTAGTCCCAGCTACTCGGGAGGCTGAGGCAGAAGGATTGCTTGAGCCCAGGAGTTTGAGGTTGCTGTGAGCTAGCCTGACGCCATGGCACTGTAGCCCAGGCAACAGAGCTAGAGTCTGTCTCAATAAACAAAAAAGTAATGCACTTGAATCATCCCTAAACCATCTCCCCCCACCCCACCCTGCCGCCCCTAGTCTGTGGAAAAATTGTTTTCCATGAAAATGGTCACTGGTGCCAAAAGGTTAGGGACTGCTACAGCCTAATCTGTTCCATTGGCCTATGTGAAAAGTGTTTCATCTTGTCTTACTTATTATTGAGAGCATCCTCTGCAGTGAATGGATGTCTTTGTGTGTGTTTAGGCTCAGCAAGGCAATTAAGAAGACCTCAAAGTCAGCTGTCACAGGAGACCTAATATTCCAGGAATAGGCATGCATTAGTATTCCTGCCATGCTCAGACATTTGCTGGGAGTAGCCCCTGGGAAGCATGAGCTGGCACAAGTGCAATGATGAATTTCAGAGTGCAGCAGCTGGGCCCTTTGGTTAATTACATTCCCTGTAGTCCTATAGTTATAAGTCTGCAAAGTGCATTCTCATGGCCACATGATGTCCTTTGGTGAGCATTCACCTGGAGCACAGTTATCTTTAATTCTCTGCCTATTTTGAGAGGTCCATTTACATACCTCTCCCCCAGACCTTCTTGTCACTTCTCTTTAAATCTATTATTTCCAATTCCCTGACCATCCATCAGACCATTAGTAACTCCTCTTGACTACTGTAGTTTAGATCTATACTTCTGGATATTGCTCAGTTTGGTCATAGTAGACAACCAAATGTACTGCTCAAAATTCTCCCTAGGAACATTTCCCTTCATTAGAATCTTTCAGAGACATACCTGATTAGGATTGTAATGCTGCAACAGTTTTTGCAGCAACTAGCTCATACTAGCATATTGGTCAGAATAAACAATAAACCAGGTCTAAGTTTCTTCCTCCTACTCAGCTGGTTATAAGGACCTCCCCATGCAGCCAAGGTTATGGATTGAGAAAAAAGAAGCCTTGCAGCAGAAGTAGGAGTCAAAGGAGTTAAGCCACCTACTTAGGCAACTTGCTTGTGCTTTCCAAATCTGTTTAATTTCTGTCTCTTCTGTACCATTTCTATTTGATGATAGATTGCTGCTGTGCAGACTCCAATTTATGGCTTTCCAGATCAGGTAACACCCAGTCCCATGGTTAGGTGCTCACTCTTAACAGGGCCTAGTAACAAACCAGAAGCTATTTCTCAAAAGGATAGTTATCTACAGAAGAGTGTATGGATTGCCTCCAGAACCCTGGAGGTCAATGCTTCACTTCTCCTATTGGCATTTACCAAAGGCTCCATAAAGAATCTCTATTTACCATATTCAAGTGTCATTCAATCTACTGGGTCTTAAGCGCCAAGTGGCAGAGTAGCTATTAATGGCACTACCACCTGGATTTGCTGCAGAGCCTTTTTGTGTTCTGGTCTCCACTCAAAACTGGCAGTCTTATGGGTTGCTTGGTAAGTGGATCAGGGCAACACCACTCAAATGTGGTATATGTTGCCTCTGAAAGACAAAAAGGCCTGTACCTCTGCTGTAGTGGTAGGTAATGCAAGGTACAGCAATTTGTCTTTTACCTTGAAGAGGATATTACAACATGCTCCAGACTATTAGCACAGAAGAAACTTAACCAAGGTTGTGAGTCCCTGAATTTTTGTGGTGTTTATCTCCTATTCTCTGACTCACATGCATTTTAGTAAGACTCTAAAGTACTTGCTACTATCTTATAAGATCCAGTCTGCATAATATCATCAATTACTCTGTGAAATGTCAAGATGATCAAGATCTCTGCAGACTATATTTTGGCAGTCAGTAAATTGATGAAGCCCTAAGGCAAGTCTGTGAAGTTGGTCTCTTGGCTCAGCCAGGTAAAAACAAACTCCTTCTGGTGGTCATTACAAATTGGTATAGAGAAAAAACAAAGCAAAACATTTGCCTGATCACTAAGACTCTCTGAGTCTTTGGATTCCTTTCTCTACATTATGCCAGGAAGTTCTGGGATTCTCAAACTCGTTATATGTAGTTCACTGTTTAGTCCAAGTTTCTGTCAACCAAGTAAGTGAATTCTTAATACAAGTTAGCACATTAAATCCAGAATCCCTAATAATTATGCCCATATCAGTAAATTTGGCCTGTTATATTTCTGCCTTCTTTGGTCTAACACTCTTAGAATCCCATTCCCACACATATTCATCAGGTTTTTGCCTATATAAATTAGAAAAATCTTGCAGTTCTTTTTGATTATTAAATCTTTCCTTCAAGATCAGACTTTGTTCACGACCAGCCTGAGCAAGAGCAAGACCCCGTCTCTACTAAAAAAAATAGAAAGAAATTAGCTGGACAACTAAAAAATATATATAGAAAAAATTAGCCGGGCAAGGTGGCGCATGCCTATAGTCTCAGCTACTCGGGACTACTACTCGATCCTACTCAAGTAGGCTCTCTTGAGCCCAGGAGTATGAGGTTGCTGTGAGCTAGGCTGACACCGCAGCACTGTAGCCCAGGCAACAAAGTGAGACTCTGTCTCAAAAAAGAAAAAAAAAAGATCAGACTTTGTACTTGTTCCCTTGGTATATGCTGGCTTTGACCCTGGTTTGGGGTCTGGTTGCAACAAGGAGTAGTTGGGATATGTCTTGAAGAATATAGGCATCTCCTTGAAAGGCACCTGCCTCAGGTGAGATTATTACAGAGTCTTCAAGCAAAGGAAGGCTAATCTCAGACATGGAAAGTGAAGGCAAAGAAGACTCAGAGTGACTCAGAGGCTAAGATTTTCAGCTTCATCCATGTCCACGCAGATGTCCTCATTTGAAGTCTCGGGGACACTTTCCCAATCCTCACCCTAACTTTCACTGAGAGATGTAGGCTACAAATTCAACTTACATTTAATTCTGCAACCCTCACAATTAAATACTGTCTCTGTATTTCAGCAGGTTGTTCTTGCAGCTGCAACTGGTTTGAGATACTTTTAGGACTGTCATGGATGCTTTCTAGTTCTGAGACTTGAGCTAAGATTTGAAAGAGCTGAGTGTGACATTTTCTTTCTGTAAGCACTCCAGTGCACTCAGAAGATGGCATCCCACCACACAGTCCTTATAGTCATCATTATTCCCAGCAGCCACTTGAGCACCCAAGGTACCTGCTTCAGGGCTCTTTATCACAATAATCTACAGCCGATAATTTGAATAAGCAATGCCCCACCGTGCCATGTATTACCAGCATCCTAGTTCCATGACAGGGAGCTCAACATTGCATTCAAGTTACAGGAAAAACACAAACACTTCAAGAATTCCATCTCTGAGAGTCCTGATACCAATTTCTTCATCAGTCAAGAGAAAGCAACTATACCAGTTACTCTCACAGAGAGAATTTAAAGAAGTATTAACCAGGTACTGGAGAACTGGAAGAGTTAAAGGAATACTGTTATAAATGCACAAAGCAGATACCATCCCTATGGCCAGGAGAACATGGAAAATAATTTGGGATTATTAAAACACAGAATCTTGGATAGAGGGCCCCACAGAGCTGAGACACAGAGAATTTGCCAACTGATACTGGTTGTCTGAAGAAGCGTAATGAGGCTGGTTCTGGGATTGTGGAAAAACAATAAACTTGAACCAGCTGCTCATATAGGAAATAACTGTCATTGCAGGGGTGAGGGAACTGTTGTTTGGTGATACTGACAGTAACAGGAACAAAACAGAAAGGACCAAGTTCCTTGACACTCCTCTAGATTTCCAGTCTTCCTTTAGTGCCCCCTATTGACAGACTAACAGAAGGCCAGCTGGCAAAGGAGAAATGTGATGTGATTTGCAAAGTCCCTGACGTCACACATAGCTGAGTTTGGAGCTGAGAGACTACAGCTTAATACCTGTAATAACTGTGTGTGTGTGCACACATGCCCACGTTTTCTGAGTCGTTTTAAAGTGAGTTCCCAATGTTACATGTCTTCACCCTTACATACTTCAGCGTGCATCTCCTAAAAATAAGAACATTATTTTATATAACCACAAAACCATTATTCACATCTAAGAAAATTAACAATAATTTCATAATATTGCATAATACTCAGACCATTTCAAAATTGCTCCAATTGCACCCAAAATATTTTTATTCCTGAAATTTGAACCACCCTTTTATTTTTTCATGACATTAACATTTTGAAGAGTTTCTCACTCACTGAACTGATTATTTTCTTCTATGCCATTTCATTAGTTACTCTATTCTATAAGTTTTCTGCTAATCAGAGGTTAGATCTGAAGGCCTGGTTAGATTCAGGTTAGTATCATGTTAGTGGGTACATAATGTCAGGTTGTTATACCCTTGATAATGCTAAATTTGCTTACTTGGTTAACAGAGTGGCCACCAAATTTCTCCATTATAAAGGTATGTTTTTCCCTTTGAGCTTTTTTTAGAGTGTGTTTTATTTTTAATATGTAATACATGCATATGGTAAATTGCAACAATACAGTGAAAGCTGTGACTCCCATTACATCTTCCAGCTCCACAATTCTCCTCCCCAGAGGCAGCTACTGCTACCAGGTTATGTATCTTTAAAGAGATGGTTATGCATATACAGTATGTGTGTGTGTGTGTGTGTAACCTTTTTTTCTTTACAAATGTTAGCACACTAGACACATTCTTGTATGCTTTAAGATTTTTAATTTACTGTGGGTAAATTAAATTTACTGCATGTAAATTAAGTGGATACGGTATATAGAGCTAAGTGTCTTCTGAGTGTTATTTAAAGTAAATCTGTATTAAACAAGGTGTTTAGTTTGAAAAAATAAATAAATAAAGTAAATCTATAGAAGTCTTTTGAAATACAAGATTTAGAGAAATTAGTCTCCTTCTTCAAAATAGCTAACAGGCAAAAAGTATCTCTTTCCAGCCACTAGCTAAATCTCATTTATGCAGTTTAATCATGTTTCATTTCCTTAATCTGGGATTTTTACTTTTCTTCCCAGCCAAAAGGCAAAAATGAATCCTTTATTTCTCATATTCCCTCCCAAAATTATGCTGGCAAAATGTGGCAAAGCTTGTTTCTAGACTCATTCATAGGCTACTTTATCAAAGTTTGATTCTACAAAGCAGAAGCCTCTAGACCTTCTTAGCAAGGCATTTTCTTAAAATCAAATGTTTGTTCATTTCTGATCCACACACTGAGTTGAGAAACTTCATCAAGAGCTTTTTGCATCAGATTCCAAAATGAAGTCTCTCCAGCTGAGGCCCTTCAAGTTACATCTGGAAACCAGTTGGAGCTTTTCTGGGTCATTTCCCATTGAATATAAGTGGTGTCTATTTTGGTCTGATTTCATTTGCACTGGGACTCTAGCTGTCTCAAGGCTTTAACTTTCCTGAAGCCTTAGGTAAGAAAAGCCTCTCAGAACTCTCTGGTTCTTCTTTTCCTTCTCATGAAAACTACTCTGCTTGTTGAAGCTCTCTGCCGCCACATAGGTGCCAAGATTTGAGTAATCCCAACTCTGCCCCTCATTCGATGTGTAACCTTAGGAAGATGGCCTGCCACTGTGCCTCAGTTCCTTCAGCTGATAACGGGGGAAATACTGGTCCCAAATTTGGAAGATGGAGCAAATTACTATTTTAAATGTTTTTTTAAAAGAAAGTGTATAATTGTAAGGTGGTTACTGTTATTAACTGTCCAAACTTTCTGCCATATCCCCAGATCCAGGCAGTAAGAGCAAAGAAAGAATTTTCAAAAACTACAACACAGCATACACTTTTATTTTTTATTTTATTGGAAGAAGGAGTGTTGAATAAGTAACATATTCCCTTGGTTTTAAAAATCAAATAGTTCCAAAAGACATAACAGTGAAAAATAAGTCTCCCTCTCACCACTGTTTTCCAGTTCCTGTCTCCAGAGACAACTTCATGTGTTACAATTTCTTCCTTCCTTCCAGAAATAGATTATGCTTTTATACTCGTGCATGTTTGTGTGTTTTCCTCACCTTTTCTGTCTTTTTTTTTAACCTGAATAGTAGCAAAATATACACACGGTTCTGCCCCTTATTTTTCTCACTAAACAATATATCTTGGAGATAATTCCATATACTACATAGAGTTCTGCCTTTATGTATGTATGTGCATCGATTTATTAAATCAGTTCCCTATTGCTGGTCATTTAGATGGTTTCCAGTCTTTAATTAGTTTAAACAAGGTTGCAATGAATATCCATATATACACTTTCAGAATAAGTTCCTGGAAACAGGACTGCTATATATTTTTTTTTATTTTTATAAATCAGCAAGCTTTATTTGGAGCTGATCTTATTTCATTCTAAGTGACACAATACACAGAGCAGCCAACATTTACTTTAACACTGTGGTCTTTTAACCTAAGCTATTTTGATCTTTTCCCTCAAACGACATTACAACAGTGAGTATAGTTCCCCAGCCTTGCTGTCTTAGAAGTCTATGGAATGGCAGCAAGTCCTCCCTATGAACAGCTGTCTCCCCAATACTGCCACGTTATTGAGACCCCATCTGGAATGATCTCACTCTGGAGAACTTCACATCTGCAAAGACCCTTGTTGAAAGTAAGCATCTGACAACTTGGGTCTTGGCCATCAGCTGTTTGGAATGATTCACCAGTAGTTTTTAAACATTTTTTGTACCAAAATTGGAGAAAGGGTTGAAAAATGGCC
>VBSM01003214.1:9294740-9310898 GCA_008086735.1 Cheirogaleus medius | reverse complement strand
CTCCTGACCTTGAGCGATCCACCCATCTCGGCCTCCCAGAGTGCTAGGATTACAAGCGTGAGCCACTGCGCCTGGCCCCCTTTTTTGAGATTCTGAAGATTCAGATGCGGCATAGAGGGTACTTGTCCTCTCAATTTCACCGTTTTCAAAAAGCAAGAGATGACACAAATCAGTACATGATTACTATCCAAGTAGATGGTACAATTGTGAAGGGATCTAAATCTTAAAGTGGTGTGCTGGTGAACAGGCTGGGGACTGGAGTGAAGGGAAGAGAGCCCAATTGCATTTCCCAATTTCTGTGATATAATTCCCCCACTGTGATGATTTCCAGGTACCAACATGACCTCACTGAACTCAAGAGTTGGGAGGAGAAGCACAGAATTGGCTGCTGAGATCCAGCAAACCAATAGTTAAGAATTCTGTGAAAGCATTTTCTTCATACTGTTCTGTATTGAGAAAACTTCAGGAAAGAAGAGAGATCTGAACAAGGAATTGAAGGATATTGCATTAGGACTCTTTCCATGGTAACTGACAGAAACAGTTCAAACTAGCTTAAAGAAAGAAAGAAAAAGAATATGAGACTGTGACTGTTTTAGTCCAAGTATCCGAACAAATGGTTTAATAACGTAGTCATAGCACTCTCTCCACCTTTCAGTTCTTCTTGAATCTGCTTCAATTTATGTATTGATGTCATTATCTCCTGCCATTAAAATAGGCTCTCTCCACGTGGCAGGAAAATACAGCTTTTGGCAGCCCAGGACTATATCTTTGCAGTTAACAATTCAGAAAAAAAGCAACAACTTCTCATGGAGAACACATGGAAAGACTTACTGATTGGCTCACTTGGTTCTAATGCCCACCATTTTGACTCTTTACTGGGCAGAAAAGGAAAGAGTATGTAATTCACATGCCTCTGCCCCTGCGGCCAAAGGGCAGGCAGAGCACTTGGATGGACCACTCTTTCCTTATAGCCCAAAACATGAGAGTCATCCAAACAGTTCCCTGGTGGAAAAAGCATTGAGTTCTAGTAGACATACGGGTAAGGCTTTGTGGAGAGGCAAAAGAGCAGATACTAATCAGAGGGAACCACATATGCGGAGATGCAGAAACATAAATGTTGAAGGTGCATTTGAGAATCAGAAAGAGACCACCCTGACCAGAGCAGGGCCACATATAGCACAGTGGTTTGCAACAGAGGACAATTTTGTCCCTCTGGGAACATTTGGCAATGTCTGGAGATATTTTTGGTTGTCACAGCTGGAGGCAAGGGAGCTACTACTAGTAGGTAGTACCTAGTGGATAGGAGCCAGAGCTCCTAGTAAAAATCCTGCAATGCACAAGACAGCCCCCACAACAAAAAAAGCTTCAGGAGTTTAGGCTTTATCCTCTAACTGTTACTACACAGAGGATCACTAGAAAGATGTTTAGAAAGGCTAACATAGCTTTTATATACTCTGTTCTTCTGCCTGGCACTTCTCTTCACTCCTCCTTTGTCAGCTTTGCATGGCTACCCACTTTTTATCCTTTGGGACTCAGCTTAAATGTTACCTACCGAAGAGATCTATCCAAAATTCCCAATCAGAAAAAGTTTTCTCACAGACTCCATACCATCATTCTCTCCCATAGATCATGTCCTTCTTTTTCTTCATAATTCTTACCACAATTTTGAATTGCATGGGTTTTTTTGGTTTTTGTTTTTTGAGACAGAGTCTCACTGTGTTGCCCGGGCTAGAGTGCCATGGTGTCAGCCAAGCTAACAGCAACCTCAAACTCCTGAGCTCAAGTGATCCTCCTGCCTCAGCCTCTGGAGTAGCTGGGACTACAGGCACGTGCCACCATGCCTAGCTAATTTTTTCTATTTTTAGTTGTTTGGCTAATTTCTTTCTATTTTTAGTAGAGACGGGGTCTTGCTCTTGCTCAGGCTGGTCTCAAACTCCTGAGCTCAAGCAATCCTCCCGCCTCAGCCTCCCAGAGTGCTAAGATTACAGGCGAGAGCCACCACGCCCGGCCATGAATTGCATGTTTATTTGAGTGCTAGTTTAACGTCTGTCTCCTCATAAGGTCTATGGAGGTAGAGACCTTCCTTATTTGTTCATCACTGTGACCCCAACGTCAAGCAGAGTGCCTGGTGCATTTTAGTTGTTTCATGTGTAATCCATGGGTTAATTAATTTGAAGGTCAATGATAGGATTGAAATGGGGTTGAGCATAGGAGAATAGAAAGAGGAAAGATAGCAGTTCTCTGAATTTCTTCCCTGCTTGTTCTGATCCACACTCATCTCCCTTCCCTGACTTTCATGGCACTTAACAGTTCATAACATGATGTAACAATCAGGGTTCAGGTGAAGATGCAGAAAAACCCTTCTAGCCTTCCTCTGACCACCCAGTTTTATACTTAAAAGTTTTTCTCTTCGATAACACTCATTTCACTTATAACTACTTGTGTCATTTCCACTAGACTCTAAATTCCATTAGGGCAGGCACCAAGCCTATTTGGTTTCCTGCTATCCCCAGCATCTAGCTCAGGGGCTGACACATAATAGATGCTTATTAAATATTTGTTGAATGAATGTTGAGCCTACAAACTTTCATCCCTAAATAGTATTTATGTAATAATTAGTAATAATTCTCTACATAGTTCAATGGATTACCAAACACCTTTATGGGTGGGTGTCCCAAATTTGGGGGGAAAGATAGTGCAGGTAATATTATTCTCCCCACTTTTCAGAAAATGAAACACCATCTATAAGGTTAACTTGTGTAGGGCAGTGGATCCAGCATTAGAATTCGAATGCATATCTGCATTAAAATTCTGACTGTAAACCTTGTGTCTCATAGCAGCTGTTAAGCAGATGTGCTGGCAGCCAAGTGAAATATGGGCAGCTTGTAGAAGAAAGCAGTGGAAGGAACAGGGAGAAGCAAAAAGCCAGACCTCTGATGATTTTCCTTTCCTCCAGTGTCTACTTGCTACCTAAACAGGATTGCTCTGCCTGTCTTGGAAACTGAGACCCTCCAGTAGGATATATACCTCTCAATGACTTGAGGGTGGGCTAGAGAGTTAGCGAGGCCAGCAAAGCCTTGCCTTCTGGGTAGGAGAGAGATGAGGGCTGGGCAACAGGGTTATATGTGTCCACACTATTATGTGTGTGTACACCCACATCCAGACAAAATCCACACCAAGGCACAAGGCATATCAACATACAGAAAGCCATTGCACAATTACAGGTGCTACACAGACATTATGCACATACACACAATACGTGTTTATGCACACTCACACACATTTAAACATGCATCCAACACACAGATATCTAGCCACTAGGTGTACATCCAGCAACTGAAATGCACTTCAGTTATACACCAAGCTGCTATCTTGGACATGTGCATGCATCTGTGCATACACAGGCCCTGATGAACATCTGGATAAATGCAATTATGCACACACACACACAACTAAACACATACATACGATCCATAATCCCTCTCAATTCACAGACACATTTAGTACACAGGGAAATGTACCCTTGTAAGCTGCCATGCCCACACACACTCAGATCCACAGTAAGATAAACCCTCACATGCGCACCGACAGATGTCTCTTCACATGCACTCGCACCGACACCCTTTGCAAACGCACAGGGAACTCTCTTGCACAAAACCTTCAAACACACTGACGAGCTCTGCACACACAGAGATGTATCGACACAGCCAAGTTGTCACTGTAAGTTTTTTCCAAACCGCTACGAGCCGGCCCACGTGACCGGGAGGAGGGCGCTCCCGCCCATGACGGGATGGGAAAACTATGCCTGGGGCCGGCGCTTGGCCCGGCGGCAGCCGCTGCGGAAGGCGGGAACGCGGAGCATTAGGAGCACGGCCGGCCGAGAGCTTCCTCGCTGCGACGACCCTGGACGTGGCCGGCAGCAGCGAGGGTAAGACCTGGACCGAAAGTGCGAGCGGGGAGGGGGGAAGATACGCGGTACCGGGGGCGGCGGCTGGGGCGGGGAAAGCGGAAGGGGGGAGTGCAGCGAGCGCCCCCTTATAGCGGGCTGGGCAGCGTTCCTTATGAATTAACATTTCTTGAGTGCTAATTGGGTGCCAGGCTGTGTGCTCAGTGATTTACCCGTTAGGATAGTGATACTTGTAGCTCTGCCATTTATTGAGCTCCTACTTTGTGCCAAACCTTGCCAGCAGTTTACTTGCGCTCTTTCGTTTTTGTGACAACAGATTGTCCCCATCTACAAATAGAGGAACCGGCCTCAGAGGCGTTAATGACATGTCCAGAGTTGCACAGCTAGTAACTGATGATAAAGGGACTAGAACCCTGGTAAGGGTAAGTCCAATACCGGAGCTAACAATCACAGTTAACATTTACTGAGTGCATTATCTCATTTACTCTTCACATTTCTTTAATTAAATACATTATACAGACAGGCAAACTGAGCTCAAAAGGTACTGAATGGCAGGCAGGCAGAGATTTGCACCCAGTACTTCGCAACTCTCTGCACTCTACCTCCTCCCCCAAACTGCTTGTCTCCAAGCCTTCTATGAATATGGCTTGTTCTTATTTCTGCATCCACTGCCACTGCCCCGTTCCAGCACCTTATCTCTCAACCGAACTACTGCAATGGTCCCTAGTGGTCTCCCAGCCCAGGTCTCTCCTCTGTCAGTGAGTCTTTTAAACAACCGTGATGTGATTCTCCTCTGCTCTTTGACCACAGAATTGCCTTGCTTGGAACCCTTCAAGGGTCCCTTCCTTAGACTGGCCACCTCTCAAAGATCCTGTGTTTCTGCCAGGCTGACCCAGCAGCAATAGTGATGACTGTCTTATACGGGTCAACCCAAGGCTGATGCTCAGTAAATCTGTCCTCTCGTATCCTTATTTCTGCCCTCCCATCTGTACCATTTTCTTCTTATTTATTGTTATCTAGAAATTATATCTATTACTCCTGCTTTCAACTGCCAGCTCCTCAGACCCTCCACACTTTTCTGAACATCACTACTGCCCTTCATTGTAACACGTCGGGTTCACTACAGAGTTTGTTTCTTCCCAAATATCTGACTTCTCCCTATCTCCTAGCAGGGATACCACCCTTGCCTGTCTTCCAATCCTTAAACCTTAGAATTTAAGGTTTTATTTATTTATTTAGAGACAGAGTCTCACTCTGTTGCCCAGGCTAGAGTGCCGTGGCGTCAGCCTAGCTACAGCAACCTCAAACTCCTGGGCTCAAGCAATCCTCCTGCCTCAGCCTCCTGAGTAGCTGGGACTACAGGCACGTGCCACCATGCCTGGCTAATTTTTTATATTTTTAATTGTTTGGCTAATTTCTTTCTATTTATAGTAGAGATGGGGTCTCGCTCTTGCTCAGGCTGGTCTCCAACACCTGAGCTCAAGCAATCCTCCCGCCTCGGCCTCCCAAAGTGCTAGGATTACAGGCGTGAGCCACCGTGCCTGGCCAGGATTTAAGGTTTTGAATGTTATAAAAGTAATTATGCTCATCATAAGAAATCCAGACAGTTCAAAAAGGAAAAAGTGAAAAGTAAAAGTCCACACTCTCCTTCCTAGTTCTGAAAGGTAGCCCCTTAAACAAAATTTTGTGTCCTTTAAGAAATTCTCCTCCATATATATGTATTAATATATATACTCTATATATTTATGTGTCTACCTTTTTTAAAACTCAAAGAGAATCACCCTTTACATTCCATGTTGCAACTTGCTTTTCTCATTTAACAGTGTATCCTGGCTATGTTTACATATCTGCATATATAGACCTTCTTTGTTCTTATAATGTCATAGTGGGTCATTATACAAATGAACTGAGGTTTTTTTCCCCCACAATCTGGGGTCATTTCTTTGAAGCTACTCTGTTTCCATCAAATATTCAACAAGTTCCCCAAGAAATCACTTTTTTCTCTACAAATCCACCCATTCTTTCCTGTCTTACTGTTCCTTCTCTCATCCTGACCCTGCTGATGGGACATTCTCTCCTGCAGTCTCAGTCTCTGATGCTTCCTGCTCCTGAATGTTCATTGTGGAGATAACAGAGTCCCTCTACATACTCACAGCTTCCCCAATGCCTCTTTTTTTTTTTTTCTTCTGAGACAGAGTCTCACTCTGTTGCCCAGGCTAGAGTGCCGTGGCGTCAGCCTAGCTCACAGCAACCTCAAACTCCTGGGCTCAAGCAATCCTTCTGCCTCAGCCTCCTGAGTAGCTGGGACTACAGGCATGTGCCACTATGCCTGGCTAATTTTTTCTATATATTTTTAGTTGGCCAATTAATTTCTTTCTATTTATAGTAGAGGCAGGGTCTCGCTCTTGCTCAGGCTGGTTTCGAACTCCTGACCTTGAGCAATCCTCCTGCCTGGGCCTCCCAAGGTGCTAGGATTATAAGTGTGCCCTGCCCCCCACTGCCTCTTTCAGGTCAAAGGCCGGCCAACCTTACTTTGCCTCCATGAGACGAACTCTTGCATAAACCAGATTTCTGTTAATCAAGTTCCAGTGTGGATTTACTTGGGAAAGGAATTCAATGCCAAATATTTTTTCAAGCAAATAATCCTCCCCTGGATTTGTTCACTTCTATAAATGGCTTACTTCTATAACACACATGTACATACACACACACACACCACTGCCCTGTTGGTAACTCACCCTGTTAGCAGAGGGGCCATGGTAGAGGGCGTGAGTGTGGGGCCCTGAGTCAATAGGCCCTGGGTTCCACCCCAGTTTTGACCTGGGAAAAATGATTTTTCACTTTTCTGAGCTCTGTTTTCTCTTCTGCCAATTAGAGATGACAGTAGCATAGCAGCCTCTTAGAAATGTGAGGAGAATTAAAGGGAATATGAACAACTAAGCCGTGGAATAAGAACACACAATATTCATGGAGAATCATTACTCTCTTCCTCTAGATTAGGGGTTGTAAACTCAGATGCTGACGGGGTTGTACACGATATGTACGTGAACAGAATGCATGACATTTGGGAGTGGTGAGAACTGTGACACTGAAGAATGCAGGCTCTGGGTCTTAGTCAGCTTAGTCCACCGTAACAATACCACATGGAGCCCATTCTTCTAAGTGAAGTACTACAAGAATGGAAAAACAAACACCACATGTACTCACCATTAAGTTGATACTTATCAATCAAAACTTATGTGCAGATACAGAAGTAACATTCATCAGGTGTTGAGCAGGTGGGAGGGGGAGGAGGGGATAGGTAAACTCACACCTAATGGGCACAGGGCATGCTGTCTAGGGAATAGGCACAGTTGTAGCTTTGACTCAGCCAGTGCAAAGGCAATTTATGTAACCAAAGTGTTTGTACCCCCATAATCTCGAAAATAAACAAAATTAGAAAATATAAAAATATTTTTAAAAATTAAAAAACAAATACCACAAACTGAGGGGCTGAAACAACAGACATTTGTTTCTCACAGTTCTGGAGGCTGGAAGTCCATGATCAGGGTGTTAGCAGGTTGCTTTCTTCTGAGGCCTCTCTCCTTGGTTTGCAGATGGCCATCTTCTTGCTGTGCCTTCACATAGCTCTCCTTTTGTGTGTGTCTGTCTAATCTCTTCTTATAATGACACCAGTCATATTGAATGAGGGCCCACGCGTATGACTCATTTTACCTTAATAACCTATAAGGACCTTAAAGGTCCTATTTCCAATCATTCTGAGATTCTGGGGGTTGGCACTTCAACGTGACTTTTGGAAAGACAAAATTCAGCCCATAATAACCTGTCTCAAGGGGCAGGCAGTTGGTGACCTGCCAGAATGCAGGCTCAGCATTGCCAGATCCTTAAAGTTCTCAAGAAAAACTGGAAATTTTTATTTTAACATAAAATCTCCCAAGTTTTACATTGACAACAATTTCAAATTTAAAAAAAAAACAATAATCACAATGTAATCCATGGTCTGAATGAGGCCATTGATAAGCCAGTTGATCACCACTTGTCTAGACTGTAATTTCCTCGGTGGCAGGACTGTGTCCCATAACTCTTTAATCCTTCTCAGCCAGTTCTTGCACATTGCAATAGTAACTAAAAGCTGATCATTGAATAACTAAATTCAAATTTTACAACCTTGTTTGAAGTAGGGCACATCTGTAGAAACCCTGGACCTTTGCGTTCATGCTGTGATATAAAATAGCATTAGCTATTATAACTGCCTTCGTTGCTGTTTATGCCAAAGCTAACAATTATGCTCTTCATAGGCTCACCATTATACCTTATGCCATTTACAAAAGAGGAAACAGTAGACCAGGTCTGTTTGTTTATCCACATGTGTGTAGCAACCTTCTCTTTTTATATTGCCTCTCTCTTTGTTCTCACAAATGATTATATCAGAATAAAACTACTATTACTGAGGGCTTACTCTGGGCTTGTTACTGCATTATCTCACTTACTACTCACAATTACTCTAGAAGGGAGGTTTGGGCAATCAAATGACTCCAGGAAAGCATTCCTGAAGATCTCGAATAATTCAAAATTGGTATAATTCAAAACCCACCTGCTGAAGGATGGCGGGTATTTCTGTTTACCTGTTAGGATAGTGCTATTATGTGGCTATAGCATAAATACAATTCACACTGCTTTATAAGGTTTGTGACAACTTTTAATTTGGGGATTTGAGGTTATTTCAGATTTTACACATAAAGGGAAACAATAAATATTTTTACATCATGCTATTTCACATTCAAATAAGACCATACAGTATTATTTTTCCCATTTAACAGACAAGGAAACTGAGGCCTAGAGAAGTTAAATAACTTGCCCAAAGTCAAGCAGCTAGAAAATGACTCTTAACCATCTTTTAACTACCAAAGCAGCTCTGTGCTTCTCTAATGCTAGACATCAGACGTCATGTCTTTAGGGTTACCCTAAGTGCCCACCAGGGACTGACCAGAAGTGACTCCATGGAAGTTGCTCAGAAAAGTCAAAGAAAACTTAGCATTTCCTCCCCCAGCCCTTCAAAGTTCAGAATTTGTTCCTCTCCCTCAGTTCTTAGATCTTCAAACATGGTCCCTTCTATACTATTGGAGGGATCATCTAGCCTCCAAATTTTCTTCCCCTGCCACCTGCCTGGTCCTGGGTTCTGTTACATCTAGATGCTGCTGGGAAGCTTGTTTTCTCTCCTCATCACACGGGTGTGCCAGGCCGGGCCCTCAGTGTAGCACGATAGTTATAATGTGCCCAGGTAGATACAGGGCTCATAGTGTGTACTACAGGAGCAGCAAGCACATCTTTTCACCTCCAAATCCCCACCGTCTGACCTCAAAGGCAGTATAATAAGGGACACTGTTTATTGGGTATTCATGTGCCAAAGCATGGTACCAAGCACTCACATATGATATCCCACTCAGTCCCTCTCAGTTGGTGAGCCAGGCACCGTCCCATTGACCCACTGGTCTTTGTGTTATGGAGCATGGACACGCCCAGGTTCCTCAGAATGGGAACAGCAGGCAGGAGCAAAGATCAAGTCTCCCTAGGACTCTCTTCTGGTAGCAACGGACAGAAATACAGCTCACACTAATTTTTTTTTTTTTTTTTTGAGACAGAGTCTCACTGTGTTGCCCAGGTAGAGTGCCGTGGCATCAGCCTAGCTCACAGCAACCTCAAACTCCTGGGCTCAAGCAATCCTCCTGCCTCAGCCTCCCGAGTAGCTGGGATTACAGGCATGCGTCACCATGCCCGTATAATTTTTTCTATATATTTTTAGTTGGCCAATTAATTCCTTTCTATTTTTAGTAGAGACGGGGTTCTCACTCTTGCTCAGGCTGGTTTCAAACTCCTGACCTTGATCGATCCTCCTGCCTCAGCCTCCCAGAGTGCTAGGATTATAGACGTGAGCCACAGTGTGAGCCTGGCCAGCTCACACTAACTTAAGTGAAAATGGGGATTGACTAGAAGATATAGGGGCCTCTGCCTGAAATGCCACAAGACTCAGGGTGGGAGGTCAGGACTGTTTTTGTTAGTTCAGCTGCAGTTAGTGATAATTACAATTTTAAACAGGTCTTACATTTTTTATCATGTTTTACTTTCAACGTCCATTATCTCGTTTGATTTTCAGAAGGGTAAGATATACTAAAATAATAGTAGAAAAATGGTTTTATACCTCTGACCATATTCCAGGCCTTATTCTAGGAACATTTAATCCTCATAATAACCCTCTGAGGTCAGCACGATTATTACCATCCCTATTTTGGAGAGGAGGAGACTGAGGAAAAGAGGATAAGTAACTTGTAAAAGGTCCTACTACAGCTAGTTTGTGTGATTTGAACTCAAGCTGGAGCTAAAACGCTTGAATGCAGCCAGTTTGAACTGAAATGTGCTGCAAGTGTTAAAATACATCACTGGGTTTCAAAGACTTAATGCTGATTAAAGAATGTAACATGTCTCATTAATAAAATTTACATTGATTGCATGATTTGTAAAATATTATGCAAAATAACATTAAGATTAATTTCACCTGCTTCTTGTTACTTTTTTAATGTGGCAATGAGACCGTTTAAAATGACACGTATGGCTCGAATCATTTTCCTCCTGGCCAGGGCTGCTCACACACACTCCCCCGCTGCTCTGGTCTGTTGCGTGGAGACTGGCCCTCCAGAGACGCTGGATACGGGGATCTCAACACCCTCAGTCTCCATCTCTCCCCATCACATCCTGCGCAACAGCTGCATTCTTCTCTCTCAGTGCAGTTCCTTGGTCTCCACGTGGCAGAAAACAGCCAAGGGCAGGGCCAAAGCTAGATGGCTTTGTCCTCAGCCACCCCAGAGCCTGACTCTTGTCCTCATTGTGCAGGGGTGGCAGCTGGGACTCAGATGTGGAGCAGCCCAGGGCCCAGAGGGGTGGGCTCCACTGCCCACCACATTATGCACCATGTTGGTTGCATTGTAAAGCCTGGGGTTGTATATGTCAGAAGATATAATACCCAGGCTGACTTCCTATGTGCTTTCAGGAATACTTGCTGAGACAAACCCCTGGCTTCTTAGACCTTGTTAAGTCAGATTTGTCCTTGGACCTCTTTTTCTAGGCTGAGTCAGAAATAGGGGGAGAGAATGAGAGAAAACAACAGATTAGATATTTTCTGAGGCCTCCTGGAAAGTGGGTTCTATAACTTTTAATCCTCTGTATTTAGACTCTGGATGCTGGAGCGTTTCCAAGTGGGCATCCGTCTCAAGATCCCAGGAAAAGGGACATTTCATGCACAGTGTGTGAGGGGCTGCAGCCAGCCCCTCCCTCCTCCAGTCGACTTCTTTGGCTTTTCAGAGAAGCTGGAGAGAGCTGTTTCCAATTTACTTCCTAGAATTCGAGGAGGGTGTGAGGTGTTTTTCACTGTAGTATTCCCACTCCCATCAAATAGGATTTTCAGCAAGCTTCATCTGCAAGTAAGCACTGTCTCATTCTAACCGGCAGCCTTGTCCCTTTTAACTCCAGACACAGGGAGAATTGTCCCACTAGGTTGGATTCGGGTGTCCCCCTCCACCCAGGATTAGGCCTCCTCCAAAACACTCCGGGAGTGAGAGTTCAGGACTGCAGTTGGTTGCACTTACAGTTTTAAACAAGGCTCTAACTTTTGTATCATGTTTTGCTTTCACATCCATTATCTTATTTGATTCTCAGAACAGTGCTGTAGGACAGACTGGACAAGTGTTATTATCTCCATTTTACAGGTGAGAAAATAGAGGCCCAGATAAGGTGAAATATTTTTCCATAGTCACGTGACTAATAAGTTACAAAACTAGGACTGAGACTCGGGTCTTCTGAATCCAAGACCAGTCATCTCACAGGGTTTTCCTCAGTAGCCAAGTGTGGCTTTGTCATCCTCATGTATATCGAGATCTTTGTGATCCTGTTGATATTTTATTAATTTTAAGAGTGACCATTTCATTCAAGGCTGTTCAGCAACTGTGCTGAGCACTTACTGTGTACGCAGGCACCGTGCTAGACTCTGGTGGTACCACAGAGAGCAACATGGAGGGCCTGGACCTTCCATTCATGGGAGACAGAGAGTTAACTAGTCAAGAAACAAATACATAATCACAAATTGGGCCAAGTACTTTCAAAGAACAGGGTGGTACGAGAGCATATGCAGGTGTGTGGGATGCTTTGGATCAAGTGATCAGGGCAGGTTCTCCGAGGAGATGGTGTTAGACCTGACACTTGAAGGACGAGGCTGGCTGCTATGGGAGGGCTTCTGGGAGGAAGCTAGGATTAGGGGGCATTTTAGGCAGAGTTCTCTGCAACTGCAGAGTGTTTACAGTGTCAAACACTGGGCTGGAATCTTTGAATGCATTATCTCATTTTTCACACAAACTCCCTGAGGTAAATTTACTACCATCTCCATTGGATAGTTGAAGAAACCAAGTAGCTGGGTTTCCTGTGGCACTTAACCACTGAGTTAAACATCACCCCTACCTGTCAGTGTGTCAAAACCTGGTAACAAACAGGTCAAATTTATTTGAGCATAATTTATATCTTCCAATCTGCAAGGGGAGATTATTCAGCACCCAGGCTTGGAAGCCTTGCTCAAGGCCCAGATAAGTGTTCCTGGAGTTTCTGCTGGCAGATACCTACTGGAAGAATCAGGGACAGGCCAATGTCCCCACTTCTGGCCCTTCCACCTCACAGTCTGGGCAAAGGACCCTCGAGAATCAACCAGAGGACTGTGTCCTATGGGCCAGGAGCAAAAGGGAGGGAGAGGAAGGCTGTTTCTTGATAGTGGACTTAAGGCTGCAGCACTTTAGCCCCTAGCGTTTTTCTACAACATGTGTATTTATGAATGTTTAGCTACTTAACTGAGAGATGAGAAGCCCAGGGACTGGGTAGATTAAAACCAGACTTAAGAACTCGTCCAAGTTTAGCACCTCATGATTCCATTTGTGGGATTTAACCAACTAACATTTTTTTTCCCTTCAGCAGGAAGACTATAATGAAGCCTTCCCTATTTAACTCACACCTTTCCACCCCCAGAAAGGACAATTTAGGGACTAAGACAGTTTTTTTAAAAGCTGAAGAAGGACTGATACTTTTTTCCTGATCAATTGAACAACTCCTCATGGAGCATCTACTGTATGTAAGGTATTCTGCAAGGCCAGCCTCCACCCCAGGGGGCAGAGAGAGAAAGACACAGCCCCTCTACTCTAAGAGGTCAAAAGGAAGGAGGGATCAGATCTAGTTTCCGTTAGCAAAACTGAGAGAAGAAAGAGAACTGATATGAATCAAGGGGTGTCAGTGCCCTTCTGGATTTAAGCCGCTGCCTTGTTTTCGCTGTGGATTTTCTTGAGGGCAGAGTCAGAGTCTCAGACGTTCATTAATTAAGCAAGTAGTTCTTGAACACCCACTGTGTGCAAGGAAGTTTGAAGCCAGGTGGCCCACTGGGGTCCCTGTTCTTATGGGGCTTACATTTTCATGGGAATAAAGTGAATACCGGCAAGTTGTTGTAAGGGCCAGGAAAGAAAGAAAGCGCTGGAATCAAAGGGAGCACTGCCTGAGAGGGCAGGTCAGGGAGGGCCTGGAGGAAGTGGCATTTAAGCCAGAACACAACAGACAAAGAGCCAGCAAACCCAAAGGGTGGAGCCCACTAGGTTACTGGCCAAGGGGTGGAGGTAGGGGCCAGGTTGTTTAGGGCCCTATGGGCCACTGCAAGGGTTCCAAGCTTTGCTGTATGCAGCCAGCAGGTACTGGAGGGTCTTGGGGAGTGACACCCTGAGCTTTCGGCTCAGGCCTTGGCAGTGCCCCCATCAACACTCCAGAGGGGCCGGTGGTGGGGAGTCGGGGCCCAGGAGTCTCCCCCCACCCACCCTTCACCTTGGCTGAGCCAAGTATGGCCCTCTCAAAGGACAGGTTTCCCTCAAGCATCAATTTGCTCAAGTATCCTGAGAGAGAACAGCATCACTTTTACATTTTTGAAGTCATATAGTATGCGCTTGTGTGTGTATGAAATTGTAAAATAAACTACAGGATATCAAAGCAATTTCTCTATTGCTGTGTGCGGCTTTGGCATATGCTTCAAGGTCTCTTCTGTAATTTGGAGTATTTGGGAGGAAAAATCGAAGAGATGCTGACATAATGGAAAGCATTTGGGTACCAGGGTCGGCCAAACCCAAGTTCAAATATAACTTCTGCTGCTAACTAGTTGTGTAAACATGAGCAAATTAGCTTCTCCGAGTTTCGAGTCTTCCGTGAAACAGGAATAAAATAGCAGGGGAAGGAAGCAAGGTGGAGTGGAGTAAGCATAATCTTCAGAGATGCTCAGACGTGGGTTTTTGGAGGCTGTCTCCATTGCTCCCTGATGGTGTGACTTTGGATAAATCACTTCACATCTTAGAGCATCTGTTTCTTCCTCTGGAAAAATGGAACGATAAGTATGCTGCCTTCATGGGCTTCATTGTAAACTTCAAATAAAACAGTGCAGGCAAATAGCTTCACACAGTGCTTGGAATGGGGTAGGTGTATGATAAAATCAGTTTGGCTCTGCCTCGCTTTCCCTATCTGTAACCGAAGAGGTTGGAGAAGATGGTCCCTGGGAGCCCTCCCCAAGTTTGTGATCCTAAATTTATTTACTAGGCACTGGAAGAGTTAATCTGTCTGGATTCCTTGGGGCCTTGGCTCTGCTCTAAGCACCCCAACCCAGATTTCTCACCATCACTGTAGAGTGGGTGAGGGTGGGGCGCAGGCTGGGAGCAGAGCTATTTGGAGCCTTGTTTTTCTTGGAGGTACCCTGGAGGCAAGGAGAGTCTCCTCTCCCTCCCTCTAGGTTTGGAACCAGAAACTAGTTTCCCCGCCATTATTTCCAAAACAGTTCCTGGCTCAAGCTGCCAGGACTCCTCTGGGGCTACAGGAGCCTCCAGGCTCCAGCTTAGAAAATCCTTCCTCCTAAATTGTCCCAGACCCCCCCCCTCCTCCACCCAGACGGTGGGGCCTGCCCAGACCCAGCTGTCACAGAGAGGAGTCCCCTCTTTGTCCAAAGAGGCTGAGGCAGGGCAGACGAGCCAGAGAGAAAACCCTCCCCCTTCTCGTGGGCCCATGTGGCTGGGCGTGGACACCGTCTACTGCGTCAACTGCGACAGATGGTTCCCCTCTGTCTCCTTCCGCTCTCATCTGGCTGGCCCTTTCCTGCCTGTCTTCATCTAGCCATTTTCAGGATTCTGATCCGCCACAAAGACTCACTCCCAGCCACTTCCTTCCTCCCTCTCTCCCTACTTCAAAATGTTTGTAGATTGCAACTTTCTAAACTATTTCAAACTTACTTTAAAAATTCAGTTTCTATTCTGGAGCCCCCAGATGTGCTGCAGCTGTCAGGTAACACTAGCCAGTTTTCCAAGACTCTCATTAAGCAGGCAAGGGAAAGAGATGGTGAGTCGTATGGCCTGCCGACTGTCTAGGCCACGGTTTTACAAAAGCACCTTCCTTATCTGCCTACCACCTCTACTATTATTATATGTATGTGATCTAGGTGGAGCAAGTGTGACACCAGAAATATAATCGAAATTAGCCAGGCATGGTGACACATGCCTGTAGTCCCAGCTACTCCAGAGGCTGAGACAGGATTGCTTTAGCCCAGGACTTTGAGGTTGCTGTGAGCTAGGTTGACACCACGGCACTCTAGCAAGGACAATAGAGTGAGACTCTGTCTCAAAAAAACAAAACAAAACAAAAAAACAAATTAATCGAACTACATCTTTATTTTTGCCTCCCTCTTCCCTCTTATAATGTAGCCAGTGAGGGGAGCTCCCCCTTCTGCCTAGTTGAATCTCCACTCCAGGCTTCCACACTTCAATCTTCATTCAAAGGTGAGACTTCCTCCTGCTCCCCCAGCCAAGTGTGAAGCTGGCAGGGCCTCTGGTACCTTCCATCTACCTTGGGAGGGTGAGAAGGCACTGTAGTCAGACCCTTCCCCCTAGGCAGCTTGCCGATCTGTATCCTCTAGCTTTTTCCTGCAGGCCTCAGACGTGGTCCATTCTCCCTCCCACTCCCAATGACATGGGTCACATTTTAAAATTCTTGATCTGACAAGAGCGAGTACCAAGAGATGGAGGGTGGGCTCTCAAACTGTTCTTTTGTAAATCCTGCACTCGGGCCTGACCCCTCAATTTGGCATGCAGTGTTTCATTTGTCTTAGTGCCCAGGTAGGACTTTCAATTTTTTTTTTTTTTTTTTTT
>VBSM01003214.1:9246419-9269205 GCA_008086735.1 Cheirogaleus medius | reverse complement strand
CAGCCCTGTCTTCAAGGAGCCTACACCGTGTGACGGTAAACACATGTGGATGTGGGAGAACCGGAGGAAAGGAGATGGGTAACTCTTTCGGAATTAGGGAAGCCTATTCCCAGGGACTGCTTGGACATGTGTCACAGTGCCTGGCATATGCTAAATACTCCAAAATGGTAGATTTTCTCATATTTATTGACAAAAATATATCACTAGCAAGGGGGAATATTTTGCTCCAAGAATTGCCCATGAAGGGGGATGGGTGCGTTCAGGCTCAGAGTAATATGGCATAGGACAGCGGTCCCCAACTTTTTTGGCACCAGGGCCCAGTTTCATGGAAGACAATTTTCCCACGGATTGGGAAAGGGGGAGGTGGAGCTCAGGCGGTGATGTGCAGCCCGGTTCCTAACAGGCCATGAACCAATACGGGGCTTCGCAGCCTGAGGGTTGGGGACTGCAGGCCTAGAATATCTTTAGAAGGAAACATAAATGGATTTCTTCTGGGATGGAGGTTAGTAGGGATGGGGTGGGAGCAGCGATGGCTATGCAGTGTGTGGAGCCCACTGCAAAATTAAAATACTAGGCCCTTTGTTCAAAAAGCAGGGAGAACTGCTGTTAAAGGTATTAAAATATAAAGATTTTTCTTTTTGTTCTCTTTTTTCTTTCTATCTCTCTCAATTTGTCATGGATTGTTTTTTTCTCTTTCTTCTTAAAATTATGCTATTTAATAATCTGAGTAAAAAAAATTCAAAATTTGAAATATCAGCATGAGTTATCTATATTGTGTAATGCCAATTTTAAATGCAAAAATAACATTTAACTCACATGCAGAATCAGTGGAATTACACAATTTGTATTTTGTAGTTTGTACATGCATATATATTTCGTTGCCATAACAGCAAAAACAATGCACAAAACTAACTTTGTTTTTATTTCATCCTCATGCACATCCAATCAACGCTCTCTACCTTTGGTTCACTGATGAGCAAGGAAGAGCTGAAGGAAAAGGGACTATGGGTTGCCTCGTTTTCCCCTTTCCTTCTGTGTCATGATACGTGGTTGTCTGATACAGGGCAGTAGCACCCGTAAGAAAGCACATGATGGGGTTCTTTGGTTATTCATGTTTCATAGAATACTATTGCCTTCTGTTATTGGTTGAATTATGACACCCAAAAGATACGTTGAAGTCCTAACCTTTGGTACCTTATTTGGAATGTGATCTTATTTGGAAATAGGGTCATTGCTGATGTCGTTAGTTGCAATGAGGCCATGCTGGAGTAGGGTGGGCCCTTAGTCCCATATGACTGGTGTCCTTATAAGAAGACAATGTGAAGATAAGAGAGAAGAAGGCCATGTGAAGATGGAGGCAGAGCTTGGAGTGATGTAGCTATAAGCCAAGGAACAACAAGGATTCCTGGCCATTACCAGAAACTAGGAAGAGGCAAAAAAGAATTCTTCCCTAGGCTTTTCAGAGGGAGCATGGCCCTGCTGACACCCTGATTTCAGACTTCTAGCATCCAGACTGTGAAAGAATAAATTTCTGTTGTTTCAAGCCACCCTGTTGTGGCACTTTGTTACGGCAGCCCTAAGAAACTGACAACACTTTCTTTGCATGTTCAAAGCAAGTTCTGGTTCAAGGGGAAGCATGGCCTCTCGGGATTGTCGGTGTCCCCCCACCCCCATATCCACGTGTAGACATACTCTGTTTACCTTTCACTCTCTTGATTCTCACTGAATTCCATGCATAGTGCTCATGAGGCATGAGGAACTCTATATGCAAACAGGGCAACAGGAAGAGCAGACACCTATTTGTCCCATGGACTTCATATACAAAACACAGGTGCAAAGATAAAATTCTTAAGAATTCCAAGACAGCGACAGCAAAGCATCAAACTAAACACAGTGCCCTTCTGAACCCAGGGTGCTATGCAACTGCATAGGTCACACACCCATGCCTGAAGCTGGCCCCAGGTGGGAGGGAGATTTTTCACTTATTCCTTTTGTACTTTTTTTTTTAATTTAAAAAAGTAATATGGGTCCTGAGTTTTGAGTTCTGTTTGCAAAATGCTGTTTTTTTTAATTCTTCCTGCCTGATTCTCAGACCTAATCTGCAGACTTATATCTCAAGAATTTCTAGTCAAGGATCATAAAGGATTTGGCAACTGTTCTCTTCACTAAGTAGAGCACATGACTGGAAACAGTTTAAAGGTGTTGGCTTGGTTTTTGGTTAAAGATCAAAGTGCTGATAAGACAGATGCCTTCCTTCTGTCCCTATAAACTGAGCCAGACTTCATGCTTTTGGTCCTAAATGAAGCAATGCAAACCATTAAGACCGAGGAAACTCTACTCAAAATATATGCCTTAGCTGCCCCTGAAAAGCTGTGTGTTGGAGGAATTTGTATCCCTGACTCGCCTGCCCAGGATATTCGCTGCAGTGTAGTTATGGCAGCAAAAGGCTGGTGACATAAGTCATGAAATAACCAAGTGGAAAAAAAAATAAGGCACAGGAAGATGTGCATAGTATGCTACAACTTGTATAAAACCCAAAAGGGCATGAATGCCTACGTTGGTGACTATATAGATCATTTCTGAAGGAAACATAAGGTTCTGGTTATCCTTGGGGAGGAGAATGAGGCCTTGGACCAGGGAGAGAATATGTGCATTTTGCCAAAAATGAGAGTTTGTATCATATGAAAATAGAGTGAAAGTTTAGCACACAGTGAGCAGTCAGTGAAGTAAAACTACAGTACAAATATTAGACTGATTTGTCCTCTAAGGAAGATTGAAAACGGCAGAGGATTTTTTTTTTCTCATTTGGACATGGGAAAGATGAAGACAGGTAGACTGCACTTGCTCTAAATCTGTGGATCCCAACCTGTGAGCTTCAGAAGCTGAGGGTAGAGGGAAGGTAATTGACTCATAGCAAGCACAGAATACAAGCTTAGTTTGGGGTTTTTTTTTCACCTTATAAAGTCCACTTTCAAAGTTTGGTGTTTGAATAAATTAATGAATGAATATTTCTTGGCTTGGGTGGGGATAGAGCTGGTAGGAGAAGTAACTCCAGCTGCATTGGTATTTCCTGCCCCCCAGCACAGAAAGCCTCCCCTCTGTTAAGGGTACCTGTGGACAGTGAGTCTTCACCAAAACCATCAGTTTATTGGTGCAATATATTTTTACTCTTCAGAGATACTGAGAAAATGAGGCACTCCTGAGAATGGTACACAAAGGAGTGCAGAATGGGCATGTTTAGAATCCCCTTAAAACAGCTCCGGGAGAAAAGCCCAGAGTTTCTGCTTCCCTCTCTTATCAGAGATCAGAACTCTTGATAACTGATAGCTGCAGTCTAGAAAAAGGGCACTACAAACTAGGGAATGATAAAGGCCTTTCTTCTTTCAGTGTGCCCAGGTAGAAAGATTACTGAGAAAGAAATAAGACTGCTATGAAAAACAAAACAACACAACACTGTTCACCGGAAGGCCCCTCTAGTAAATATAGCAGGTGATTATTTTTAAATAACATTCACTCTTTTTTTCTGGTTATGAAAGTAATGCATGTTTCTTGTAGAAAATTTAGAAAATATGTATATACTAGGGAAAAAAGTAAACTAAAATTTCCCATAATCTTACCACTCTCATTACGTACTTAATATTTTTATCAACATTCAATTCGTTTCCTATGTGTGTATGGATGTAGCTTAATTGGGATCATACCCCAATTCATTATGCAGCCTTTTAAAATATGTTTTTTACTGGTCAACACCTAAGTGGACATATAGGAATAACATTTATCGGGTGTCGGGCAGGTGGGGTGGGAGGGGATGGGTATATACATACATAATGAATGCAATGTGCACAAACAGGGGGATGGACACGCTTGAAGCTCTGACTCGAGGGAGGGGCAAGGGCAATATACGTAACCTTAACATTTGTACCCCCACAATACGCTGGAAAAAAATAAAATAAAATAAAATAAATAAAAATTAAAAAAAGAATTACTAGGAAAAAAATAAAATAAAATATGTTTTTTAAGAGCCAAATCTTTATTTAATCAGTTCTCTGTTCTAATAGTTCACTATAATGAAAAAGCATTTCAATGAAACCGCTTGTAAATAAATCTTTATACTCATCATCTTATTTTGTTTAGAATAAATTTCCAGAGGTAGAATAGTTGGATCAAGTAATAGATTTTTAAACTTTTTGATTTATGTTGTCTTTCAGAAAGATGGTATTAATTCTCAACTACACTGTACATTTGCCAACCCTGTGTATTATGTTTTTAAAAATTTTTGACAAAGATGTACCCCACTATTTAAAAAAATATTAATGTGTTTGCTAGGGAGTATGAGCATTTTTAAAATGATATTTATCCACATGAATTTCTTCTTTGATGGCATGCCTGTTCATGTCCTTCGTCCATTTCTGCATGTAGGGTGTTAGTACTTTACATATTGATTTAAAAGAGGTCTATATTGTAAGATCAACCTTTGGTCACATCTGTTAAAAACATTTTCTCCAATCTGTTATTTGCCTTTTTGGTAATGATATTTGATGTATCTAAGTCTTACGTATGTATTCAAATATACCTACTCATCCTTGCCTTTGGTTTCTTCCTATGCCCTAGTAACTAGGCCTTCCCCTCTGTATCATTCACCTATATTTTTTTCTAATTTTCTTGTGATTTGTTTGTTTGCCACTCTTTGAGTTCTTATATTTATTTTGGTGATTTTAAAATAAATCCTTAGCTTTACTTTTTTTTTCTAAATTAACTTCCCCAACCTAATTTATTAAAGAATTTATCCATTTACCCTTTCTCCACACAAATGAAATGCTACATTTATCGCACACTGAATTTTTAAGTATTCTGCATGTGACTTTATTCCACTGATGCTTAATCCACCCAGTCTTCTGTCAACACCACACTGTTTTAATGACAGCTTTGCAATATGCTTTAAGATTTGGTAATACAGGTCTACCTACCGCACCCCCCCTTTTAAAATATAAATTTCTTAGCTTTTCTAACAGATAATCTTCCACTTGAATATTAGAAAAATTAAGTCTCCCCCATCTACCCACAGCCATTAACATTTTATTAAATCGAGTAATTCGGTTTAAGTTGGTATTTTTACCTTCTTTTATTTCTTCAAGCCTTCCTTATTATATTTGAACCTTTGTAATTTCCTCATTAAGAGCCTGCACATTTATTAAGTTTATTCGTAGGTATTTTACACTTTTACAAGAGTTCCTAATTTTTTTTTTTTTTTTTACATTAAAACTGTTCTTCAAGGTCCAGTTGAAGCTTCTCAAAGCTGATTTAAAATTTTGTTTTCCAGGTGGGTCTTTACTTGCAGGAAAGCAGTCAGAAACTATAGGCTCTTTAGTAGCAGTTATTTATTGAGAGTCCGTTTTATACCTGGTATGGTGGTTATCCCTTCCTTTACACGCGTTCTCTCATTTAATGATATCTCTAGCAGATTCGTGCAACTTTTCTTCCCACTTCGCACATGAAAGATCCCAGGCTCTGAGAGTTAGAGGAACTTGACAAAAACCACCCAGTTGGTATGAGGACTTAATTTCAAGTTTGTGAATCTCCAAAACTATCACAAAAATCAATCAGCCAAGAGGACAGCCCAATGCTATGCCGTCGGATGGGCTGATCCAAGAGAATGCCTCTCCGAAAGCAATCAACTGAATTAAAAAGACAATGCTTCCTATCCTCCAAAAAAACTAGTTTTCCTCCAATGTAAGGCGTGGATCAATACTTTGCAGGAGCACAATAAATACCAGTGACTTACTGAGCCTCCTTTAGAATTAGGGACTAGGGAACTCCTGGATAATCAGGAGCTGCTTTTCTGGAGCTTTCCAAACGGAAATTGCCCGTTTGGAAATCTACCTTTCCTTCGCAGGTTTTAAAAAAAAAAAAAGAAAGAGAGAAAAACAGGTGGATCCGACGTAAGGTTGGCC
Source organism: Cheirogaleus medius (assembly GCA_008086735.1). Taxonomy (NCBI): domain Eukaryota; kingdom Metazoa; phylum Chordata; class Mammalia; order Primates; family Cheirogaleidae; genus Cheirogaleus; species Cheirogaleus medius. The sequence continues at coordinate 9,263,254 of VBSM01003214.1, read as the reverse complement.
AGAGCAGTGCACGCGGAAGGCAGAACTTTCTCCGGGCATCCCGCCTGCGCGTTTCACGCGTGGTGGGCGCAGGTGGTGCCGCGGTCCCTTTGCTCCCCGCGCCAGCGGCGGGGTGCCCAGAAGGCCACCGCGAGTCCCCGCGAAGGTGAGAGGAAGCTTTCAGCCGAGGCAAGGGAGGAGGGCGGGCAGGAAGCGAAGCCAGCCCTGGCAAAGAAAGACTCCAATTCCCAGCCCCCCGCCCCGCGGGGCGCGGGGAGCAGGCGGCGCATGCGCGAGGCCCGGCCCCCAATTCCCCGAGCGAGGGAGGGAGGCCCCCGGCGGCCGGGAGGCTGCGAGCCGCGGCGGGACCCGAGCGCACGTAGGGGCGCGGCGGCGGCCGGGGGAAGCGGGGCTGCGGAGGTGGCCGTCGAGAGTGCGGAGCGCCCCGGGCCAGGGTCCAGCCGCGGGCAGGCACCCGAGGGCACCGCTGGCTCGGCCCTGGGAGGGGCCCGGCGCCCGCAGCCCCCCACGCCTGGAGAGGGATGCGTGAGTTTCGCCCCGGCTCGAGGGCAGGATGTGGGAGCAGGACAAAGGCTGGGCGGCGGGGGAGGAGTTGGGGACGGCGAGCCGGTGGCCGCCGCCAGAGCCCCAGCCTCGGGCGAGCTAGCGGAGTCGGCAACTTTCTCTGCAACTTTTGCAAAAGAGAAGATAAAAATTCTGCAAGTTGTTGCACAGTTCCACATCGTGTCCACCAGCAAAGGGGAGGGGGGACCGCAACCTTCCCCGGACGGGAGGCGACCGCCAGCTCCGCTGAGCGGCGCAGGAAGGGGCGCCCGTCCGGGTCCTGGGCCGGGGGCGAGCGAGGATAGGGATACCGGGGGTCGGAGCCCGGGGCGCGCTCCGGCGCTGAAGTTGCCCGTGTCCACGCAGGGTGCGCCCGGACAGCGCGGTAGCCTCGGATCTCGGCGCTGCATACTCGATGATGGATGAGCCGTGGTGGGAAGGGCGCGTCGCCTCCGACGTCCACTGCACCCTGCGCGAGAAGGTCAGTCCCTCCCCGCCCTTGTCACTCGCAGGACTGGGCAGTGTCTTTCGCTCTCGACTCGGTGTTCTCAGGTCGCCCCGCGTAGGAACTCAGAACTCCTGGGTGCCTTTCCTCCGGCCCTTTACCTTCTCGCGGAGTGTCTGGGTTGCGGGGTTGGGGGGGAGGAGGAGATTGGAGAGATTGAAGTTGGTTTTTCTGATTAGGACCTCAGAGCCAACTAAACGGAGATAGTCACTCCACCTCTAATGCAATATTTCCTATAGTATTGCCACCCGAGATTATTTTAAATGGTACATGAATGGACCTTTAAAAAAAATTGTGTATTCATTTTTAATGTGCAACTTAAAAATATGTATACGCATTATATAGCAAGTTCTGCATAAGATAAATGATGTGATCTTCCATTTATTTTAATAATGTAGCACTTTTAAATAAATTTATTTAAGTAAAAATAGTGTTTCGATATAAAGAAGTACTAGGTAAATGGTAGCACAGAGAGTACATAGTTGTGGCCAAATACGTATATATATCTAGGATGGGACTGCATGATTGAAATTGGAGAAACACCAATCTAATTTAAAGAGGCTACGAAACTGGGAGGCTGAGGGAGGGAAACACAAACTCCCCTGCCAGTTTGCCTCTCAGGGCAGAAGGTAGGGGGAGCAGGTGAAATGTGATCCCTGCACCCCCTCCCCTTAAAGCGAGAAGTGCTGATGGGCATTGGGATGTGGAAAGGTCCCTGTGGGCTGGAGGCCTGGCCTGTGTGTCTTCCCTCCTGCCCCCAGGCTGAGACCAGGAAGCATGGTTTGGGGAACAGGTGTGCAGTAGGGAGTGGATCGGTTTCCTGGGGCTGCCATAGCAAGTACCACAAACTGAAGGGCTTCAAGCCACAGAAATGTATTCTCTCACAGCTCTGGAGGCTTAAAGTCCAAGATCAAGGTGTTAGCAGGGCCGTGCTCTCTCTGGAGGCTCTAGGGGAGGACCTTTCCTTCTTAAATTTTGGTGGTGGTTGGCAATCCTTGGCATTCCTTGGCTTGTAGTGGCATCTTTGCAGTCTCTGCCTCTGTTGTCACGTGGTTCTCTGTGTGTGTGTCAGTGTCTTTGTTTTCTTATAAGGACACCAGTCATTATAAGAATAGGACCTATCCTAATCCAATAAGATTTCATCATAATTAACTAATTTTATCTGAAAAGACCTATTCTAACTAAGATCGCATTTTGAGGTTCCAGGTAGACGTGGATTTGTGGGGGACAGTGTTCAACCCAGTACAGGAAGGGAGAGGTCTTCCTAGTGGGGTACCTGGGTCTCTACACAGACAGGTTCCACACTCAGCGCATTTATACCAAGTGTCTATGGGAGCTCTGCTTAAAAGAATCCCCAGCTATTCAGGGCTTTTTCCTCATTAGGGAGTGGCTGTCTTCCAATCAAATTAATGGTTTTTTCCCTCTTTTCCTATACTTGCTGATCTATCTATATCTTGCATTGCTTGACAAGGCTGTAGCTTTCCTCTTCCCTTGATCTTCTTCCCTGAGTAGAGTGGCCAAGCTGCAGCATATTCTAGGCATCTGAAGAAGAAATCCAGGTCTTGATGGTTTAACTAAAAAGCAGGGACAAGACCTGGAGCGGTGGCTCAGGCCTGTAATCCCAGCACTCTGGGAGGCCGAGCCAGAGGATCACTGGAGCTCAGGAGTTTGAGACCAGGCTGAGCAAGAGTGAGACTCTGTCTCTACTAAAAATAGCAAAATTAGCCAGGCATCATGGCACACGCCTGTAGTCCTAGCTACTTGGGAGGCTGAGACAGGAGGATCGCTTGAGCCCAGGAGTTGGAGGTGAGCTATGATGATGCCACTGCACCGTACTTGGGGTGACAGAGTAAGACTCTGTCTCAAAAAATAATAAAAGCAGGGATAGTGGTGGCGGGTGGTACTCGACTGGACAGTATGGTCTTGACCCTTTTTTAAAGGTGGTGGCTAAACAGAGTTCAATGAGGGCTGTCACGGAAATTGGGCTTCCTTGTTTATCATAGGCTTGAATGTTTGTCATTTCTGCTCATAGCTTAGGAGGAATGACTTCAACCTGATTACCCCTTTCTAGAGGGAAGGATGTCTAAGAGCAATAAACTCCACTAGTTCAGTTACCTGAGAATCCCCAACCTTGTATATATAATAAGTGACGGTGTTCTAAACTTTCCTCCAGCTGCTCAAAGAAGCAAGAAAGGCAGTTCTTCATGGTTCTTGCTTTACCCCTGCCATAGTGCCATATTGGTTTACTACTGGGCTGCCCACCTCTGGGGGAAGCCAGGTTTGTCCCACTTTTACTTTTACGGGTTAGAAGTAGAAAACTCACTCAGGGATGGATCCCCAGGGTCACATGACTTGAAGCTGGCCTTATCAGGGCCACTCCCAAGTTCCTTGATTATAGTGTCCCACCTCGTCACAACACTGCTCGTTGTTTTTCTCCTTTATTTCCTCTCCCTCTTCAAAGAACAAGATGCTGCTTAAGAAAATTTGGCTTCGGCCAGGCGCAGTGGCTCATGCCTGTAATCCTAGCATTCTGGGAGGCCAAGGCGGGAGGATTGTTTGAGCTCAGGAGTTCAAGACCAGCCTGAGCAAGAGCGAGACCCCGTCTCTGCTAAAAATAGAAAGAAATTAGCTGGACAACTAAAAATATATATATATATATATAAAATTAGCTGGACATGGTGGCACATGCCTGTAGTCCCAGCTACTCGGGAGGCTGAGGCAGGAGGATTGCTTGAGCCCAGGAGTTTGAGGTTGCTGTGAGCTAGGCTGATGCCACGGCACTCTAGCCCGGGCAGCAGAGTGAGACTCTGTCAAAATAAAAAGAAAAAGAAAATTTGGCTTCATGGAGAGTTTGCTGAGAGGAGTGAAGACTGGGGCAACTGGTGTCCATGCTGGCCTGGCCTTTCTAGAGGAGCGAGAAGGTCTGGCCCTTTGTTTTTCCCAGACAGGGTAATTTTGTTATCAAACATCCGCTCTGACAGTGCATTTCTGACACTGTAGAAGGACTTTACAAGTGCCTGGCGCACAGTAGACACTCACTCTTTGTTGAATGTTGCCAGATGAAGACAAAGCGTGTTTACATATATGCCGTGTAATTATTGTAGGGCCACGAGCAGTTATCTTCACGTGACCGGCGCAGGAGGCAAAGCTGAGATCCCGGAGACAGGGGGAGCCCCACTTTGTCAGATGTGAGATTCCAGTCTAACATCGTACTACAGGGTGTAAAAAATGTGACACCGTGGACACGAGTCTTGATGTCTCGTGCAAACCTGTCCTGAGCTGCTTATTCAACCTCTGTAAACCTCTCTAAACCTGGTCTGTATCGTCCATTCTTCCCACACTAGCCAGAGTTTAGACCGTGTCACTTCCCTGCTTGAAGACCTCCAGTGTCATCCCACTGCTCTCACAATAGAATTCCCGGTCCTCACCCCCGCCTGAAATGCCCAGTGCGGTCTGGCCCTGGCCTGCTCTCTGACCTTGTCTCCTGCCCCCTCGCCACCCTCCATTCCTGTTGAACCTCACTGACCTCCTTTCTCTTCCTTGAACAAGTCAAGCCTGTTTGTGTCCCAGGGCCTTTGCACTGGTTGTCACCTCTGTTTGGATTCTGCATCTCTCAGTGTGTCGCATGGTTGCCTCCTCTGATCTATTACTGCCCCTCTGTGTCACTCTATCAAATTACCCTGTTTTGTTTTCTCTGTAGCATTTATCAGTATCTGAAATTATTTTATGTTTACTTGTTATCTCCCCCACCACACACACAATGGAATACAAGCTCCACAAGGATAGGCCTGTGTTTGTCTTGTGCTGATACGTATGGAATGACAGATGAATGAATAAGTCAGCCTTTCCTCTCCTCTTCTGTAAAATGGGAGAAATATTTTGTAGGAATGTTAGGATTAGGTGAGAGAACCTAAGAATGGTGTGAGTCACGTGGTAGGTAGGTGGGAAGCGTTGCATCTTTCCACTTGAGGTTGCTACGTGGAGACCGACAGCCCCTTCATATAGTGCATGCCTGGGGTAAGGCTTGGGGTTGGTGACCACCCTCCAAGGGGTCCACAGATGTGATGGGTAATCCTTGTGAGTGAGGCATTGTTATCCCATTGGACCCTTGGACCTGTGATGGAATTGAAGTCAGGAAAGGCAGCAGTTTGCCGAAAATCATGTATCTGCCGGGACCTAGGAGTGAGACCCCATCGGCCGGACCTTCTAACCAGCCTGGATAAGGCATTTGGGCTGGTGAATGGATGGAGTGGAACCCTTTTGCCCAAATCACTCTGGAGAGATCTCTCCCATGTCTCTCTCCAGGCCACCTTTATCCTGTGCTCAGCCCTTAAATTCCTCCTTTGATCATCCTTCTTGGCCCTGTTGCTTCTACACGAAGCCCACTTAGAACCGCCCCCCTCCTCCTGAGCTTTCTGCTGAGCTTGGAGGTGGCAGCCAGTGCAAGGGAGCCGGGTTTCTCACCTGCTGCCTGTGTGCCCCTTGGTCCCTTCCCCAAACGAGGTAGGAGTAGATCATCACCAGGCCAGTGTCCACAGTGAGGAGGCTGTTGGTGGTGTTATTCTGGTAACCACGTCTGTGCCACCATGAACATGCAGATTAAAACCCAGAGCCACTTTTCTTCCCTCAAAAGATGCATCCACCTAAGTTTAAAATTAGTAAGGTCTTGAAACACTTTTGGCAAGTTCTGGGTGTGCATGGTGGAATTAGGGCCTGGGACAGCACTCAGCTTGAAGACCACTGTCCTTGTCCTTCAAGCCTCTCTCCCCTCTGCCATGTGTCCCAGCCCCAACCTCATTCTTACTTCTCTCAGTCTTTGTCACCCTGTGTAGTGACTTGTCCTACCCACTAACCTGTGAGCTCCTTGCAGGCATTCGGTGAGCCTTGTACCTCATTCCCAGACCAGTGTCTGGTGCACAGAGGGACCTCTGGGTGTCCACTGCCTCACTGGGTGCAGGCACAGGCGTTGTGAGTGCACAGAAGTGTGAGGCCAGACCCAGATGGATCCTTCTGGGAAACAGCGAATGATGGTGCAGGAATGCTTCCCAGGAATCCACGCCGGGCCTTTGGCATCTGTCAGGAGATGCCGCCTGGCCTGGCCGGGGCAGTCTTGTGTGCAGAGTGGCTTCGATGCCAGGCACAGGACCCGGTGGAGGGTACCTCCCCAGCTTCCTGCACATTCGCATGGCCTCCTCTCAGAGAATACTAGGCAGGAAGTTAAAAAAGGAATTACCCACAAGGGCAGATTTACTGGCCTGGACCAAAGTACAGCTTAAGGATCTTAGGAAAATAACTACAGGTTGAGCCCAGATAATGGAAATCTAGATAATCCGTCTCAGACTTCTATCAGGAAGTTCTGTGTTTCTTCCTGAATTTTATGAACAGCAAAATAGAACTTGCTCTTATCTCCTTTTGATTTATGTCCATTTTACACATAATCTTCACTCTCCAATCAGGAGGAAGTAGTTATGTTAGTTAAGCAAAGAAAATGTTTAAGGATCCGCACCACTATGATTTAAGGCTTCTTGGGTGTATGGAAGACTTTCTGAATATAGGGATTCTTAGAGTACTTGGGGTAAAAAAAAAATCCCTCTTTCCCGAAGCCATGTTCACAAGCCCTGCGTGACATGACCTCACAGCTCTATCTTCCTGGGCTCTGGGGGGCCCACGGGCCAGGGGCTGCCTCCTCCTCCACAGGGTGTTCACCTTCTCCCAGGACTGGAGTCACTGATACCTTAGGGGTCTTCTCAGCCCGCCCCAGCTTTGGGATCTGCAGAGCAACCAACCATCTAATGGGTTTTTCCTACTTCTTGAAATTTCATTGCGTCCTTAGAGGACTTTGGGTGTGTAAAACCAGGCTTCTTAAACCAGTGGACTGATAGACATTTTTACTGATTTGTGACTGAATTTATACAAAGATCTTCCAAAACACCACCACCACAAATTTTGGTTAGTGATGATAATGTTAGTGGTGACTGTTACTGAGCACTTATTGGATTTTCAGGCAGTGCGCCGGCATGCTCCATAGATTATCTCATTTACTCCTCACTTTGGCCCTGGGGCTGGGATTAAACCCATTTTACAGATGGGAAACTGCCAGGCTCAGAGGGGTAAGTGTCGAGATGAAGAACTGATGGTGTCAAAGCTTGAATATAAATTCATTTAAAAAAATACCCATTTTGGCTGGGCACAGTGGCTCACGCCTGTAATCCTAGCACTCCGGGAGGCCGAGGTGGGCGGATCGCTCAAGGTCAGGAGTTCGAAACCAGCCTGAGCTAGAGTGAGACCCCGTCTCTACTAAAAATAGAAAGCAATTAATTGGCCAACTAAAAATATATAGAAAAAATTAGTCGGGCATAGTGGTGCATGCCTGTAGTCCCAGCTACTCGGGAAGCTGAGGCAAGAGGATAGCTTGAGCCCACTAGTTTGAGGTTGCTGTGAGCTAGGCTGACGCCATGGCACTCTAGCCTGGGCAACAGAGTGAGACTCTGTCTCAAAAAAAAAAAAAAAAAATCGATTTTAAAAAAGAATGGAAGGACAAATCGTGGAGAAATCGAGCCTCTGTCATCCACGACATAGGCTCTTGTGTTTTAGTTTGGTTTACGATGGTCTCCAAGGGATTTGCTCTTCCTAAACCACCCTGAAAAGCTAGCCGCTGTGGGCTCGGGCCTTGCCCTGGGCTAATCACTGGGCTGGGGTCTCCCTTATTAGGTCCCGGTGGGTGGCCATGTCTGGGCCTCACCTGTGTGTGCTGTTTCTTACCTTGAAGTGATTTGGCCTGTGCCATACCTGCCTCTCTCTTGCCAGGGAAAAGAACCCCTCAGGGCTTTCCTCTTTTGCCTGAATTCTGATAGCTCGATGGTGATAGACTGTCATTCCAGCTCCATCCTTGGCCGCAGGGTTAAAACTGCATCATTTTTTAGTAACTTCTGATGCTTGCACATCCTTGTATTTCTTCCAACAGCAGTTATTTTTTTCCTCACTCCTTCTAGTAAATTCTTCTGATTTTTCCACTTCAAGGCTGAATATCTGTCTCCTTATAGTAACAGAAAGTGGCAACCAAGATCTCTGCTCAAGAAAGGGCTGAACGATTTGGCTAGGTCATCCTCCAGCTGGTGTTTCCACTCACCTCCCCCCCTTTTGGTTTCCTGCATCTCTGGGGGACAGTTCTCCCCAAATCACAAAAGATACCCAAATCTCCCAATAAGAAAGTATTCCGGGCAGGGCGCGGTGGCTCATGCCTGTAATCCTAGCACTCTGGGAGGCCAAGGCAGGCAGGTCACTCAAGGTCAGGAGTTCGAAACCAGCCTGAGCAAGAGCGAGACCCCCATCTCTACTAAAATAGACAGAAATTAATTGGCCAACTAAAAATATATAGAAAAAATTAGCCGGACGTGGTGGCACATGCTTATAGTCCCAGCTACTCGGGAGGCTGAGGCAGAAGGATTGCTTGAGCCCAGGAGTTTGAGGTTGCTGTGAGCTAGCCTGACTCCACGGCACTCACTCTAGCCTGGGCAACAAAGCGAGACTCTGTCTCAAAAAAAAAAAAAAAACGAAAGTATTCTTCACGCGGGCAATGGGACACGTCTGTCCAGCTTAGTTCCAGCAATATCTAATTCAGGCCTTTCAAGCCCAAATGCTGGTTTTAACAAGCTCTTACTCCCTCTAATGACAGGGCTGCCTTATGGCTCTGGTCTTCCAGTGAGACCCCAAGCAGTCTGCTCTCATGGCCCCTTCCTGGAGGTGAAGATATGGAGGCTTACGGTACAAGGGGCAGTTTCCTGCAGTCCAAACTGCAGAGGTGATTCAGGCTATCCTAGAATACTGACCCTCAGCTATACTCTGTAGGAAGCTAGTGACAAAACTTGGATCAGAACTTGGCATTGTCACTTGAGTCTTTTAGGTCTTAGAATACCAAAATGCTCAGTGTGTATACGACATCCAGTCAAGACTTGGTCTCAGTGCACCTTATCTGTGGAAGAAACAAATGATCTTTGCAGGCTTCCTTTCATCTGTGAAACCAGGACATCGATCTCTGCCCCACCTGCCTCCCAGGTGTCCAGAGAGAAAATGGGTGTGGGTGCACTCCCTCAACCTCCCGGCCTCCAGATGGTGGGATGGGCAAGGGACTTGGCCGGGCTCCCTGGCTGGCCGAGGACGCCTGTGCTGTATAAGTGAGGGGAGGACATTTAAGGCTTGGAGCTGGCCCTGTGCCCTTGCCCTTGTCTTGTTCTTTGTCTTCCTAAATCACACAGCCCCTTGGGTAAAGGGAGTGCTGCCAACAATTCTCTGATGTGTCTGAGCACCTGGCAGAAAGAGGTGACACGGCAAGCCTGCTCTGTTCTCTTTTCTTTTCTTTTCTTTCTTTCTTTCTTTCTTTCTTTCTTTCTTTCTTTCTTTCTTTCTTTCTTTCTTGTTATTACACATACGCATAAACACATACACAAAGTGTTTATGTTTATTTAGGAAAATCAAAAAAGAAATACATTCAAAAGGAAGAAAGTAAAATTCCCCTCACGGTCCCACCACTTGGAAATAATCTCTGTTGATATTTTGGTGTGTGTTTTTCTGTGCTTTTGTATGTATGTCATCACAACCCGTTTTTATTTTGGATTCTCTTTTTACTAAAAATGGAAACTATCTTGTCGTAAAATGCTTTATTTCCCATATACATCTTTCCATATCATTCTTCACCCAGTTCCTGATTATTGGACACTAGCAAAAAATTTAGAAGCATTCAATTGTGTTTGTTTAGAGTGGATAACATATGAACAAGGTACCAAAAAATCGAGCTATGTAAAAAGGGTAGTTGGTGAAAAGGCTTCCTGCCACCCTGTCCCTGATTTCCCGCCCCAAGAGGCGCCACTGATCCTAATATCTTAGGACTCCTTCAAGAGTTAGTCTGTGCATAAACAAGCATAAATTGTGTGTGTTTTGATACAAGTGGTAATGTAATTTATATACTTTCCTATACCATTCCATTATTTTAATGTTTAGATTTTAATAATCTAGATAATTTTTATGAAACTATGGAACAGAAGCTCCATGAACAGAAGGGATTTTTTTTTTGGTCTTTTCTGCTCATTGTAACAATAATGGTATATAGTGGATGTCCAATAATATTAGTATTGAATTAATGAATAGAATATTTTCTTTTGTTCATTTTCTATTCAAATATATACATTTTATTTTACAAAAATACCATCAAGTATATCACAGTCCTGTAACTTTTTCTTAACTGCGTATACTAAATAACTTTCTGTGTCATTAACTATTCTTCTGCAATCTCATGTGTAATATTTTATTTTATGAATGCACCATGATTTGACTAACTCATCTCCTATTGGATATTTAAGGAGCTGCTTAGTCTTTTTTTTTTTTTTTTTAATGAAGACTGGGTCTCTTTCTGTCACCCAGGATGGGGTGAAGTGGTGCAATCATAGCTCACTGCAGCCTTGAAATCCTGGGCTCGAGCAATCCTCCTGCCTCAGCTTTGTGAGTAGCTGGGACTACAGGCATGCACCACCACACCCAGCTAATTTTTCTTTTTTTTCTTCTTTTGTGGGGATGGGGTCTCCCTAGGTCTCGAACTCCTGGCCTCAAGTTAATCCTCCTACCTCAGACTCCTGAAGTGCTGGGATTATACTGTGCCTGGCCTTGCTTATTCATTTTTTTAAAATTGAAGTATAATTTACATATAGTACAATATACAGATCTTAAGTGAACATATATTTTACAGTGTATAGTGAGTTTTGACAAATGTATACACTTATGTAACCACCACCATAATCAATATATAGGACATTACCATCAACCTAGAAAGTTCTTTGGTCGGTCACCCCCATCCTGCCTCACCCCAGGCAATGGCTGATTTGCTTTTTTGTCATTGTAGATTAGATTTGTCTTTTCTAGAGTGTCATAAAAATGGAGTCACATGTACATATTCCTTTCTGCCTGCCTTTTTAAACTTAATGTTCTGCTTTTAAGGTTTGTCCCTGTTATTGTGTCTATCAAGAGTTTCTTTTTACTGCTGGGCAGTTTTTTATTGTAGATATATAACACAATTTACTTACCCATTCCTCCATCGGATGCATTTTGATTTTTCTTCTAGTGTACCTTGATCTTACATAGCACTGTGGTGGTGCTCCTTGTCTTTCTGAGTATGCTCATGGGAATGAATTCGTAAAATGCAGGTGTTGATAACAGGGTATGATTTAAAGAAGCTTGCATATCACCAGTTAATAGAATCCTAAAAGGTTGAATCAGTTTACACTTCCACCAGTGGTGTGGAAGAATGCCTGCTTCCCAACAACTTTGCTAACCCTGGCTATTATTCTTTAAAAAAAAAAAATTAGTGCCATTTGGGTAGGTTAAAAATGGTGTTTCATTGGCGGTATTGAAAAGGATCAGGAACCCAGGGTGGGAAAACTGCGGGAGGTTGGAAAGGAGAGGGGAAAGGAACTCTGAATCCTTTCCGGGGTTCGTGGAGCCTCATCTGCCTCAGGGAACCGGCCTGAGACCTGTGTCAGGGCTGGGTGAGGCCTCTTGGGGTGACCCTGCAGGACACTCCTGCCCGCTGTCAGCCCGGCATTGTGGTGTGTGCTGCCCCTGCCCCCAAGGGGCAGTCACTTGGTAACTGAATCCTTTCGAGGCAGAATTTGAATTGTCCTGAGACACTGAGTCCCTTATCCTTGGAGCAGATGGTGCCAGAGCCTGGGAATTGTCATGACAGGGACAGCCATGCTGTACTGCCAGCTATGTAGCCCGGAAGTGGTCATCACTCCAAAGGGGTTAGTTAGCGAGGCATTTGACCGGAGTCCTTTTTTAAGTGGGAGAGTTGGGGCCTTAAAATTTTGTGGATCTGCTGTCCCCAGAGTCTGACCTTAGGCAAGACGCACGGCAGCAGAGGAACTGAAGCGAGGCCTTGCAGGCGGCATGGTGTAACATGGACTTCCCCTCACGCACAGCCCACAGCCTGGGCAGTCGCCCTGCTAGGTGAGAAGTGGGGGAGGTTAGTGGAACAAAGCTCTTGCCTCTGAGTTAAAATCTCTCTTTGGTCTTTCCTTTTGCGTTAACTTTCGGTTTTGAAGTCATTTCAAACTTAGAGAAGAGTTGCAAGCATGGTACGTAATTTCATGAACATGTTAACACATTTGCTTTGCATTATCATTCTCTTTTTCTCGATGTATGCATTTCTTTTCCTGAACCAAGTTGCAGAAATAATACGCCATTGTCCATTAATACTTGAGAGTTTATTTCTCACCGTTAATTTAAAGATGGGCCGTGAATCCATTACAGGAAGAACTTTGGGCAGATTGCTAGGGACATCTTCCTGGGTGTCAGGGACCTCTGTGGAGGCATGTTTCTGGAGGAAGGGATTCGGTATTCTGGTTAGAAAGGAAGAAGCCAGGCAGCAGCGGGTTGGGTGGGCTTTGCTGGCCTGGAGTCTGGGAAAGGCAGGTTCTGTCTTGTCTCCTTGGGCCATCTCTTTGGCTTGGTTGACACACAGCACCTGTCAGGTGGCCTCTGTATCCATTGGTTTGTCATTTAGTGAGCCCCGTAGAAGCTGAGACCTAAACCTTGCCGTGGGGGCCCTTAGCATAGCTGAAGATACAGTCATTTAAAACTACTTACAGGGGGGAGGGGGGGCATGGGCAATATACGTAACCTTAGCATTTGTACCTCCATAATATGCTGAAATAAAAAAAATAAAAATAAAAATAAGAAAAATAAAACTACTTACAGCCTTATGGTAATGGCCAAAATAGCCAGTTAATGCTAAAAATGATAGTCCACATTTAAGGAGCGCCTACTGTGTGCTGAGAGCTTGAGTTCCCTTCCGTTAGCTAAGCTCTCAGGCAGCCTCTCTAGTAGTAGGCCCTATAATTATTCCCATTCTACAGATGGGACATGCTAAGTTTAGAGAGTTAAATAACTTACCCAAGACCACACAACTGGTAGGCAACCTGGCTCCAAAGTTCATACTCATAACCACTGTACCAAAGACGAGGTCCAATTGCCTGGGGAAGTCTTAAAAAGCATCAAAGAGGAAGTGCTGTTTGATAGGGTTCTGAAGGCTGAGTAGAAGCCTGCCAGGCAGAGAAAGATGTGAAGAAAGTTCATGCGCCGGGGTCCAGGGCAGCATGTGATGGTCACATGTCAGTGGCCTGTCGGGGTGGTCTGGTAAGTTTCAGGGAGGACCAGGAGAGACCAGGGGCATTTGGCTTTGGGGATGTGGGTCCTCCTAGATGTTTGCATCTGTTCTTGACAGAAGGTGGAGGGCTATGAGAAGGATGCACGGAGGGGGACGCTGGCTCCCTGGCAATGGACGTGGCCTCAGAGACCAGTTATTGCAGCGATCCCAAGCGATGGCCTCTGAACCAGGGCAGGAAGTGGGGAGAGTTGGGGAGGTTTCAGACAATAGCCCCAAAAGGACCAGTTAGCAAAAAGAATGAAAGATTTCAAGTTTCTTACTGGTTGGAACAAAGTAACTTTGTGCGGCTGAGCATGATTGGCCTTTTTCATAGTGAACATTGTTCTTGGGGAGCCCCTTCTGGAAACGGTCAGTTTCTATCTAATCTCGAAGGACTCCCGCTGCCCACTAAATTAAGACAGTTGATGTTTATAGGGCAGAGACTGTTAAATGCCTGTACACATTGTCTTATTTGATTATTAATGTTGCTTCAAAGAGAAAAACGATGAGCTAAATGTACCGACAGAGGCACTAGCAGGTCTTGAATGTCAGTGCGGGTTCATCTCTCACTTAACACGTTGTTTTTAGGAGCCATCCGTGTGGCACTGTGCTAGCCACCGTGTAAGTGGTGAACAGAACAAAAATCTCTGCCTTCCTGGAGCTTAGCGTTGGGCAGCAGGTTCCGGTGAAGCACTTGTGAAGCATAGGTAGGTGCTAGCTCCATCCCTAGGGACTCTGATCCGGTAAGGCAGGAGATGGGTGGGGGTTTCAGATCCTAGGGCTGCTGTGACAAAGCATCACAGGTTACAACAGAAATGTGTCCTCTCACAGCTCTGGAGGCCAGAAGTCTGAAATCAAGGTGTCCGCAGGCCATGCTCCCCTCTAGGGGCTCCAAGGAGGGATCCTTCCTAGCCTTTTCTGGCGTCTGGTGGTTGCAGACAATCCGTGGTTGCAGACAATTCCTTGGCTTGTAGCCACATCGCTCCATCTTTATAACACTTCTCTCCTTATCTGTCTTCACCTTGTCTTCCCTCTGTGTGTCCCTCTGTGTGTCTGCTTCTCTTCTTTTTTTTTCTTTTTTTGGAGACAGAGTCTCACTCTGTTGCCCAGGCTACAGTGCTATGACGTTAGCCTAGCTCCCAGCAACCTCAAACTCTTGGGCTCTAGTGATCCTCCTGCCTCAGCCTCCCGAGTAGCTGGGACTACAGGCATGTGCCACCATGCCCGGCTAATTTTTTCTATATATTTTCAGTTGTCCAATTAATTTCTTTCTATTTTTAGTAGAGACAGGGTCTTGCTCTTGTTCGGGCTGGTCTCGAACTCCTGAGCTCAAACGATCCACCTGCCTCGGCCTCCCAGAGTGCTAGGATTACAGGAGTGAGCCACCGCGCCCGGCCTGTTTTCTCTTCTCATAAGGACACCAGTCGCTGTTGGATTAGGGCTCATCCTAATCCAGTATGACCTCATTTTGACTTGATTCTGTCTGCAAAGACCCTATTTTCAAATAAGGTCACATTCTGAGGTTCTGGATAGACATGTGTTTTGGGGAGGGACACTTCCACCCAGTATGGGGGGGGGCCTCCATTTTTAAATAGGTCCCCAAGAGATTCTGATGTATGTGGTTAACTGACAGTCACTAGCGAAACCCTGAACTACAGATGAGTAGGGGGTAGAGTTCCAGCTGAGAGGTAGTGGTGGTGGTTGGTCACCCTACTGACCCATTTTGGGCTTTATGTCAGGGTCGAGGTGCCCAGGAGAATCTAGAAGAAGGAATCTGGAAGTTGGGAACAGGAGCCGCAGTGTGAAGAGCTCTGGCGCCACTGTGTAAGGATGGTGACCCTGGAGGAAAGAGGAGCGATCCAAAGATTGGACCCTGGATTACGGAGACGTGGGAGAATGGGGGGCACCGCCATGCCCCAGTCCTGAGGGTGTGAAGGATGTAGTCATATAGGAAGCTGGCCGAAGTGGAAAACTTGGGCAGGGCCATTTTATAAAAAGGCTGTGAATGTTGTCTGTGGGGATGCTTGGAGGGCCCGGAGTCATGGGTTGGATGGGGACCAGTGTGGTCACAGTGGTCACTGTGGGGGCCCTGGCAGCTGTAGCCGGGCCTGGCACAGAGTTTGCCTGGCAAGGCAGTGGCTCTGGCTCCTGGGAAGGAGAAGGCGTGCTTGGAGCTGGCCTGCCTGCCATTGGCTGGGGAGTACCTGGGCCGCCGACAAATGTAGTGTCCGGGGTGACCTGTCACTCAGCTGGGAGGAAGCTACAGGCTGGACTTGAGCAGGAGGGGATGTTACTGGCATTGCTGGCTTCATGTGCCACAGGGCACCCTCTGGAGAATGTTGAAATAGTGTTCCCGCAGAGCTGTCCGATGCTTTACTGAAAATGCCTCCCTGGGCCTTATGAAGCAATGGGGCAGAGAGGGGGAGGAGGGTGAGCCTGCGCTGCTGGGCCCCAAGTCTTTCTGTGTACTTCCCCTCTCCCCTTTCTTTTTCCCTTTAAATTTGCAAATCTCCACTTCCTGTTGGTCACCTTGGTTACACATGGTGTTTCTTCACTTCTCTGCTGCTCTTTGTTCTCAGCGTTTCCCCAGCCACCAGCCCTGGGCCTGGTGCATTTGGCTTTCAGGGGTAGGGAGCTCAGAGGAGGTGAGCCAGGGTGGCTTCTCTTGGTGGCTGGTGTTGGAGAGCAGCTCAGCCCGGCTCCTTGAAGCAGTGTCACACCCCAGGTGGTGGCACACCCCAGGCCCTGGCCAGCTCCTCTGTGTACAAGACCAGGATTTGTCGCTGACCTGCAGTGTGGCCTTGGCAGTTGTACTTCTGTGCCTCGGTTTCCTGGGTTCTGGTACCAGTGCCGGGCCTGCCTCCGGAGGGTGGTGTCGGGATGGAGCGAATGCATGTAGCGCCTGTATTGGGTCACAGCTTTAAGTGGGGAGATAATCTCATGAGAGAGAAGGGGGCATGTGTGAGCAGAGAAACAGGACTGGAAGGGCGTATACCGACATCTGTACGCACCCCCGGTATTCTCCTGGTGGTGGGACTGCTGGGGATTTTAATTCTCTTTGTGCTCCTCTCTATTTTCTAAAATTTCTGTAGTGATCAGGTATTTTATAATCAGTGAAAACATTATTTTGGAAGGAAAATACAAACTTAAACTATTGCATGGAGGTCCCGGAATGTAGTGTTAAGATCACTGGAATGAGAAGACCCAGGTTCAGGTTCACCGTGTATTAACTGGGTGACTTTAAGCAAGTTACTTGGCCTCTCTGAGCCGTCCTTGTCTGTAATACTGGGATGTTGGTCATCTCTACCTTGTGGGCCTGTTGGAGAATTAGAAGACAAAATGCATGGAACACGGTGTCTGACAGATGACATAAACATATATAAGCTTTCAAGTTATATATATATATATATTTTTTTTTTTTTTTTTGAGACAGAGTCTCACTCTATTGCCCAGGCTAGAGTGCCATGGTGTCATCTTAGCTCACAGCAACCTCAAACTCCTGGACTCGAGCAATCCTTCTGCCTCAGCCTCCTGAATAGTTGGGACTACAGGCATGCACCACCATGCCCGGATAATTTTTCTATATATTTTTAG
>VBSM01003214.1:9231353-9241883 GCA_008086735.1 Cheirogaleus medius | reverse complement strand
TTCTATATATTTTTAGTTGGCCAATTAATTTCTTTCTATTTTTAGTAGAAATGGCTCTCTCTCTTGCTCAGGCTGGTCTTGAACTCCTGACCTTGAGCCATCCGCCCTCCGCCCTCCTCGGCCTACCAGAGTGCTAGGATTACAGGCGTGAGTCTTCCCTCCTTTTCTTTCCTGTCCCTCCCTTCATTCCTTCAACAGTTGGGCACCTGACCCTGTTCCAGTCACAGAGGGGAGCTGAGGACAGTGATGAGCAAAAGCAGTCCCAGACTTGCCCTCGGGGAGTTTGAGCTCCCACATGGCCACATAGATTCATCATGATATCAGGTCTTTTCCTTGAAGAAATTAAGCTAGAGATAAAAGATCTCCAGCACTTACAGAAAAAGGTTGGAAAAAAGGACACATTGAAAGTCTAGTTCAGATCTGTTGTTGGTTAAATAAAGCCCTGAAGTTAGGAGACTTATCTCAAACTCAGTTTCTTCATATATAAACATAAAGGAGAAGAAATAATTTATTCAGGCTTTGAGCATCTTCCACGAGCAAAGCTCTAGGGCTGCAAAGATAGCTGAGTCCTGGCCTCTGGGCTCTCTGGGGGACAAGCCAGAGGAGAAGGAATCAGTGTGAAATCCTAACTAAGGCTTCACTTCTCTCTGCAGAGAAGGTGGGGCTCTCCTGGCATCTGTAGCTTTCTCTTGTGTTCATGGCAGTGTGGAGTCTTTGAGCTGCCTTTTTATTTGATTGCCATCTTACCGGACTGCAGGGTCCATGAGCGTGGATGATGTGTCTATCTTATTTTTTTATAGTAGCTTTATTGAGCTATAATGATTCACATCCCATAAAATTTCACCTTTTTAAAGTGTACAGTTCGCTTGTTCTTAGCATATTCACAGTTGTACAACCGTCACCATTATCTAATCTCAGAACAGCTTTATAATGCCAAAAAGAAACCCCACACCTGTCAGCAGTTACTCCCCTTTAACTCCTGCCCTGGCCACCGCTAATCTACTTTCTGCTTGTATGGATTTGCCTGTTCTGGACATTTCGTATCAATGAAGTCATGCAACATGTGGCCCTTCATGACTGGCTTTTTTCACTTAGCATAATATTTTCAAGGTCCATACATGTTTCAAGGTACATACATGTACCATGTGTAATATTCCCTTGGTGGATAATACTACATTTTGTTTATCCATTCACCAGTTGATGATCGTTTGGGTTGTTTCTATTTTGGGGCTCTAATAAATAATGCTACTATGAATGTTCATGTCCAAGTTTCTGTATAGCCATGTGTTTTCCTTTCTCTTAGGCATATAGGAAGGATTAGAATTGCAGGGTCGTCTGATAACTCCATGTTTAGATTTTGATGAGCTGCCGTACTATTTCCCACAATCTGCACTACTTCACTTCTCCACCAGCAGTATATGAGGGTTCTAGTTTGCCCACAGCTTCACCAACACTTATTTTCCGTTTTGTGTTGATTTTTTAAATAATCATACTAATGGGCGTGAGGTGGGATCTTATTAAAGTTTTTTTTTTTTTTTTTTTTGAGACAGAGTCTCACTCTGTTTCCCAGGCTAGAGTGCTGTGGCATCAGCCTAGCTCACAGCAACCTCAAACTCCTGGGCTCAAGCAATCCTCCTGCCTCAGCCTCCCAGGTAGCTGGGACTATAGTCATGCACCACCGTGCCCGGCTAATTTTTTCTATTTTTTTTAATTGTTTGGATAATTCCTTTTCTATTTATACCAGAGACGGGGTCTCGCTCTTGCTCAGGCTGGTCTCAAACTCCTGAGCTCAAGCAATCCTCCCGCCTCGGCCTCCCAGAGAGCTAGGAATACAGGCATGTGCCACTGCGCCCAGTCCTTATTGAAGTTTTGATTTGCGTTTCCCTAATGATTAGTAATATTTAGTGTTTTTTCAGGTGCTTTTTGTCCTTGTTCATACCCTCTTTGAAGAAATATCTATTCATTTCACTGCCCACTTTTATTTATTTATTTATTTATTTTTGAGACAGAGTCTCACTCTGTTGCCCAGGCTAAAGTGCCATGGCGTCAGCCTAGCTCACAGCAACCTCAAACTACTGGGCTCAAGCAATCCTCCTGCCTCAGCCTCCCAAGTAGCTGGGACTACAGGCATGTGCCACCATGCCCAGCTAATTTTTTCTATATATTTTTAGTTGGCCAATTAATTTCTTTCTATTTTTAGTAGAGACGGGGGTCTGCTCTTGCTCAGACTGGTTTCGAACTCCTGACCTCGAGCGATCCTCCCACCTCGGCCTCCCAGAGTGCTAGGATTACAGGCGTGAGCCACCGCGCCCGGCCCCTAGATGGTGTCTTCTGAAGCATGAAAGTTTTTAATTTTGAAATCCAATTTGTGTATTTTTTTTCCTTTGGTTGCTTCTGCTTTGGGTGTCATATCTAAGAAACCATTGCTTAATCTAAGGTCATGAAGATTTACTTCTGTTTTCTTCTAAGAGTTTTATAGTTTTACGTTTTGCATCTAGGTCTGTGTTTATCTTATTCGAGATTGTATCTCCAGTGCCTAGAATACTGCCTAATGCATAGAAGGTACTTGATATTTACTGAGTGTAATGAATGAATTAACATCTCTTGAGTGAATGCATGAACGAACAGATACCTCCTTCTAGTCCTAGACCTGTTGCTCTTTAGGTAAGCCCCAGGGTTAAGAGAGAGGCATTACACAGAAGAGAGACACCAATTTGTTTCAATCTTGTTCCCCCCTGAACCTGCCATTAGTGAGTTGTTGCATTCCTTTTCTGCAAACTTCTTTCCTATTTTCCTTCAGTTTTGCTTCTCTCTAGTTTCCCTATTTAACAAAATGTTGCTAAAACATTTCCTAAATAAATAGTATCTGATCTACTTTGGTTAAACGGTAAATATGGCAGGTACTGTATATAAGAACATTTTCTCTGCCATAAAAATCTTTGTTGGTTTGTTATTTCTTTTGTTGGTTTTTCTTGAGTTAGACAAATAAATTCGGGTAACATGGCAGTGTAGACATTACAAACTGAAACTCTCCCCCTGAGCTGTGGACCCTGAGAGGTCACTGTGTACTGGGTGTTTTACGTACATTTTTCTTTTAATCCTCAGCTATTGAGGAGGATACAAAGGTGATGGCAGGTGACCAGGGTCACACAACTTGGCTGAGTAGTGGAACAAGTATTTGAATGTGGGCCTCTGACCTGAAGGCCTTCATTGTTTTACCTCCTGGGGTATCTCCAATAGCAGACCTTTCCCCTGGGAATGGCCGGCGGCTTCCTCTGTCATCGTGTAGGTCCCCGATGGTTTATGAGGCTGCGCGTAGTGAAAGTGGATGGGAGACAACCCAGGAGTTTCTGGAATGGAGGAGCTGCCATCCTGGGACTTGCAGGAAAATGAACAAAGGTCTGGAGGGAATTGTTGCCCCCCAACCAGTCAGCAGCCAGGCCCCGAGTCTCGATTTCCTGGGACATCCCAGGCTCTTAGGAGGCAGCCCTGACCCCCCCCTTCTGCCCCACGTGTCCTCCAGGAACTGAAGCTGCCCACCTTCCGAGCCCACTCCCCACTCCTGAAGAGCCGCCGGTTCTTTGTGGACACCCTGACCCTGCTGAGCAGCCACTGCCAGCTGTGCCCTGCCGCCCGGCACCTGGCCGTCTACCTGCTGGACCACTTCATGGACCGCTATAACATCACCACCTCCAAGCAGCTGTACACCGTGGCTGTCTCCTGCCTGCTGCTCGCAAGTAAGTGGAAGCCACTTCTTCCTCTGCGCTGTGCCGTCTCCTCCCCCTCAGCAGGCCTCGCTGCTCCCATATCGTTTTACATCTCAGTGGTCTTTGCAGGTCTTCCGTGTTCATCCTTCGTAGAGTGTGAACTATATTAATAATCATCAACATTTTTTAGCATCTATGATGTACCGGGCTAAGTGATGGGATTTTGGCAGCTTGATCTTACTTAATCCACATAGTGGCCCTAGGAGACAGATACTCTTAGCATCCCATTTTACCAAGGCACAGAAAGGTTAAGAAACTTGCTTTGGGTTGCCCAGGTAGTATATGGCAGACAAAATTTGAGCCCAGAACTGCATGATGCTAGAACCTGTGTTCTTAATTAACCCCCAGGTCTCCTCCCTTCTGGTCTGGGGACTCTGAATGTGCTGGGTGGGGAATCCTAGCAACCGCTGTTCTTAGAGGTGTTTAGAAATGTGACTGCTTGATTTGGACTTAAGCAGGGCCCATTATGTGGTCACCAGGCCTGGGCTTGGCCCACTTGGCGTTTGCATCTTCCAAAGAGGCCTTTTCTCAAAGCATAGCATCTGTCCGTGTTGGTAGGAATTACTGGGTTAATTTGCTAATGCTGTGATGATCTTAAAATGCAGTTCTGCCATGCCACCCTGCCGCTTAAGATTGTCCCATAGTTTACCAACAGTTTTAGGATAAATACCAACCCTGAAGTCCCTGCCTCTCTGACCTCATGCCTTTCTCCTCTTCACTCCTCCCTGGGTTCCAGCCACAATGGCCAGGCCCCATCTTGTCGCAGAACTTTGCACATGCTGTTCCCTGTAGCTGGATTGCTCCCCATTCCCTTCCCCTGCCCACCTGGTTCTGGTCAAATGTCACTCAGTTTCTGCATCCCTGTGAAAACCTTCAGGGGAGATCCTGCTGATATATATAGACCGATGGCATTTTGTGTGCTTTGAATTAACACCCACTGCCCCCACTGGACAGTGAGTTTCAGGAAGGGAAAGGAGCTTGGCATGTAGTGAGACCTCAAAAAAAGATTTTGGAATAAATGAAATGAATGGAGCTAAGGGTTCCTTTAGAACTGGGCCTTCTGCACTTCTCCAGGTAGCCCTTAATGCAGAGAAACGCAATGCCCCAACGGCCTCGGGCTCAAAGTGGCCGGGTGCAATTAGGACATGTCTTTGACATTTAGTGTTTTATCCTTAAAGTTTAATCAGAATTTACATTCTCCTCCATGATGTGCTATTGTCCTATTTTATTATACATTTCCCCTCCCCCCATCCTTGAGTCCCACGGATGGTGCAGGCCCGTGGCTCCCATTTTCTCCTGTGGCTTTGTCTACTCCGGGCATGCTGCCATGAACCCCACGGGCACGAGCTCTCAGTTCGAGAGGCACAGCTTTACAGTTTTCAGAATTCTGTCGTTTTCCACGCTGGCACCTTCTACCTGCTGCTGTTTATAATCCCTCTGGTTGCTTTAGGTTTACAGCCTCACAGTTGGTGGTTTTTCTCTACCTTGGGCTGGCTGGAGTTCCCATGTTAATGGGAGCCAGTCTTTCTGGGAGTCTAGCCTGTTGGCTACTTAAGTGTCCCAAATCCACAGGCAGCTCACTTTGCCTTGGGAAGAGATGACAGGGCCTGTGAGACATCCCCATCAGCGGGGGACAGACTAGGCATGGCATTTCAGGTGGCGCAGGAGAAATCTGCGACGTGGCCTCTGGCCTGCTGCTGTCTGTGATCTGTGGGCTGCGTCGAGGCCTCCTGGGGGCAGGGGACTTATATTTCCATAGGGCCCATGGAGGCCCTCCCCGAGCGTCTGTCTGGGGAGCTGGGACGTGAGACACACACTGGAGACTCCTTTGTGCTGCTGTCGCCTTGGCAGAGGGAGGAGCCCTTTCAGATGGAGAGAGACGCCTCCACCTGCATGTCTGACCCGCATGTCTGAGCGCACCAGCCAGCCTGGGGCGGCAGGATTTTTCAGGACACCTGCCATATGCTCTGGAGGCCAGAGGGAAGAAAGGTCTCCATGACAGCCTGAAATCCTATTCATTCTTCCCTCCCCTCTCCCCCGGCCACTGTCAACCACAAGGTGGGGGTCACCTTGCCTCAGGAAGTTTGGAGTTCTACTAATCTGGTACCAAAAATTATTCTGCAATAACAAGAGCTGAAATTCTTGCCCCCACCTGTCAGTTCTCAGGTTTTTAAATCTGCTTGCAGATAAGGGTTTTTGCATAGATGAGACCTTCTCACCTACATACTTCTGCCCCCATAAAACAGAGTCAGTAAAGGGCTCATGTCTGCAGGCCTCCAGAAGGAAAACATCAGTTTTCAGTTCTTTGAGGATATACCCGGGAGTTGGGTCGCTGGTCATACACAACATTTAGTGTTGAACTTTTTGAGAAACCTTGAAGTTTTGCTTTCACCTGGTGGTTACTGCCCAGAGGTGACGGGACTGTTGAGTCCGTAGCCCCAGGGCATGGACCGCCCTGAGGAGGGAAGAAGGGTGGGAGAGAACGCCAGAAAGTCATGAGGATCCTTTCTGCCACCCCCTTTTTTGCTAGGGAGCGCCATGGCCTTAACTGTAAGACATTATTATGATGTAAGAAGTGTGAAATACGTTTTTATTATAACAGTCCGAAAGATACAGAAGTACCTGGTGTAAAAAAGTGGTTTTCCCCTGTGCTCACAGTCCCTTTCCCTCAATTTGGTGTGTGTCCTTCCAGACCTAGATGTACTTACGTGTTTTCATAATTTGGAAAATAAACCTATCTTTTTTTTTGAGACAGAGTCTCACTCTGTTGCCCGGGCTAGAGTGCCGTGGCGTCAGCCTAGCTCACAGCAACCTCAAACTCCTGGGCTTAAGCGATCCTCCTGCCTCAGCCTCCTGAGTAGCTGGGACTATAGACATGCACCACCATGCCCAGCTAATTTTTTCTATGTATGTTTTTAGTTGGCCAATTAATTTCTTTCTATTTTTAGTAGAGACGGGGTCTCACTCTTGCTCAGGCTGGTTTCGAACTCCTGACCTTGAGTGATCCTCCTGCCTCAGCCTCCCAGAGTGCTAGAATAAACATATTTTTATTTACATGGAGGAGGGGAGGTGAATTATAGATTAAACTCATATGAACTGCCCAGTAAACAAAATTGCCAGATTCCCTCTCTTCCTCCCTTTTCCATTCGTTCTTTTTCTTGCCATCTAATTCCGATTCCATCATACCTTCTCTTTGCAAACTTCTGTTTTCTTTCATCGCCACACTTCTGGACTCCTACCCAGTCACTGGGAAAAGAAGGTTTCTCACTGCTGAGTGGTCTTCCTCAGGCTTCAGAGCCCCACCCTGCCCCTGGCCGACTGCTTCTGACCTGTGAAAAGCAGTGGAAAAGGAGGCAGACAAATCCATCTGTTTCTTGGGTAAAGGTCTGACTTCCAGTTTTTGCAGGTGGCCTTCATCTTGGCCCCCCTCCTTCTCCCCAGGAGGGTGGTCTCCTGGCCTTTCTGCCAGGAAAGGACCCCTCTCTGGACACTGGTCCTCCTGCAGGCAGAGTCCCCTACCCCCAGAGTGAGTCTGTCATGTCGTGCTAAGCTTAGCTGTAGAAAGGCCCATTTTTTTTTTTTTTGAGACAGAGTCTCACTCTGTTGCCCTGGCTAGAGTGCCGTGGCGTCAGCCTCGCTCACAGCAACCTCAAACTCCTGGGCTCAGGCGATCCTTCTGCCTCAGCCTCCCAAGTAGCTGGGACTACAGGCATGCGCCACCATGCCCGGCTAATTTTTTCTATATTTTAGTTGGCCAATTAATTTCTTTCTATTTTTAGTAGAGACGGGGTCTCACTCTTGCTCAGGCTGGTTTCGAACTCCTGAGCTCAAACGATCCGCCCACCTCGGCCTCCCAGAGTGCTAGGATTACAGGCGTGAGCCACCGCGCCCGGCCTGAAAGGCCCATTTTTAAAATTAGAAATGGTGTATTCACTCATGAGATCCAAAGAATAAAATAAAAATCTTTTTTCCCATCCCACTCTCCCGAAGTAACTTCCGGGAACAGTTTCTTGTGTTTTCTTCCAAAATTGATCGCACGTATTTTTCAAAAAATGTTCTATGCATATACAGACACACAGGATCCTCATTATTCACAGATTCTGTACTTGTGAATTTGCCTACTCGATAAATTGTTTTCGTAAACCCAAAATCAGTGACAGTGCTTTGCGATCATTCATGCACACGCACAGAACAGTGAAAAATTTTAAGTTGCTTTGTACACGTCTTCCCAGCTGAGATGGAGCAAGAAGCACTCTGCCTTTTTGTTTCATCTCTCGTACTATAAACCGGTGTCCTTTTTTAGTCCATATAATGCTACATTTTTTATATTTTTGTGCTTTTTGGTGGTGATTTTGGTTTCAACGATCCCCAAGCATAGTGCTGAAGTGCTATCTAGTATTTCTAAGCTCAAGAAGGATGTGATATTCCTTGTAGACAAAATACGTGTGTTAGCTGGGTGGGTGGTACATGCCTGTAGTCCCAGCTATTTGGGAGGCTGAGGCAGGAGGATTGCTCGAGTGCAGGAGGCTGCAGTGCAAGTGTGATTGCACCTGTGAATAGCCACTGCACTGCAGCCTGGGCAACATAGCCAGACCCTGTCTCAAAAAAAAAAAAAGAAAGGGAAAATACACGTGTTAGATAAACTTTGTTCAGGCAAGAGTTATAGTGCTGTTGGCTGTGAGTTCAATGTTAAGGAATCAACAATATATTAAACAAACACACAAAACAAGGTTATCTACTGATCAATTGATGAAACGTGATCAGAGACTTGAGGAACCCAACTACGTATTGTCCCCTAGGAGCAGTGGTTCAGTATTCACTAATTCAGTGTTCAAGGTGACTTCATAGAACACAACCACCATGAATAACAAGAATCGGCCGGATATATTAATAGTTACACAAGTGGGTTAATACTAAAGGTGCTTCAGGGAACATCTTTCTCCATCAGCCTGTGTGGATTTACTTTGCTCTTTTTATTGACTACAGAGCCCTCCGTTTCCCAAACACTGTCATTTATTTAATGATTCCTCTATTGATGAACATTTAGGTTGCCATTCATCATCCCCCTCCCCCACTATAAACAAGTGGACAGTGGCTATCCTTTTCCCTGTGTCTTTGCACAGTTAAGATAAATTCCCAGAGGTGGAATTGTTTGGTCGAAGGGTGCGTGCACTGGAGATCTTGATAGGTAGTGCCAAATTACCTTGCAGAAGTTTGGGGAATTTTGTTGTTTTGTTTTGTTTTTTTGAGACAGGGTCTCACTCTGTTGCCCAGGCTAGAGTGCAGTGGCGTCATCCTGGCTCACCTTGCAGAAGTCTTAACTCTACAGCTGATGAGATCACTTTTTTCTTAAACTGAACTTTTTATGTGGGAGCCTTTGGAACCACTCTTCTCCACCTCAACAAGATGAGCAATGTCCCTTCTCCATCCTGCCCCCTCACCAGTGTCCACTGTGGCTTCTCTTCTGTGCTCCCAGCACAGTGCATTTGGCTTCTGAGTTTCTGCCTTGCCCTGTTCAGGATGCACAGACAAGGAATCGTTTCCAGACCAATTGCTTTTAGGGCTTCTTAAGCCAGAAATCAATCGCCTCCCGTCGTAGGGCAGATACCACAAAAAGCTCTATTGCCTGCTAGGTTCTTGCACTGGGGGCTTCAGGAGATTCTAGGACAGGCTGGTCTTTCTCCCAATAAACCAGCATCCCTCCCCCTCGCTCCCCCTGCATCCTGCCCGCATCCACATACCCCTGTTGTGATTACTTGGCAAGTGTTGCTTCTGAAGAGCAACTTCTTTGACAGCAAGGCAGGGGGTGGGATGGGGTCACCCCGCTGAGAGTTCAGAAACTTGAAAGTGGTCTTAATCCCCCCTCCTGGTAGACAGGGATGAACTTATATGCTGCTTCCTGCCTGGGGAAGTTAAGCACATCAGCTCTCCCCAAAGCTGGGACTGCTTGAGATGCCTCCGGGGTTCTAATTGTAGGCTGTGGCTACAAAAGGGGCGATTTCTCTAGGTGGTCTTTTTCAGGGGTGTATTTTGAACAAAGCATAAGATGTATTGATAGAATTAAACCCAAATCTGCAAGGAAACTTGGCAGCCCCACGGCAGGAGATAATTTAATAGCTTCTTGCATCTCACATGAGAGTGGCCAGGAGGAACACTTCTTTCTTCCCTGCCGTGAAGAGCATTTGAAAATGTTTGAACATTTCAGGATAGGTCTTGGATTTGATGTGTGCACTTAATGCGACAGCTGGGTTTTTTTCCTCCAAAAAGCTGCTATAACATCGATGGCGTATCTCTCTAATCAGTGGTGGCCACACAGTACAGGGAGGACTGGAAAGGGTGGTCTGTCACACAAGGGCCTTGCTGAGTAGCTCCAAGCACTGGGCTTGAATGTCACCGCACAGTAAGCTGAAGACATGGTGATTTTCCATTTCCTGTTCACATCCCTGCAGACTGGCAGGCTTCGAGCTGTTTCAGGGGAGGGATTTTGTGTGAACTGCCTGTCAGACAGCTGGCTGGGCCGGAAGCACTTTAAATTGTACAATTCGCCTTAGCAAGTCTAGCGCCCAGACCTGTTTGTCCAGGACCTGAGTTTCTGGGCTGTGAGTAGCTTTTGTTTTGTTTTTGTTTTCGGGGAGGGAGGTTTGGATCTCAAGCTGTACGAGTTAATTGAACATGCGTTCGTTGTTCAGGAGGCCCTGATCCACACAGATAAATCATTCAAAACAAACATTTATTTATTTTATTTATTTATTTTTTTTTTTTT
>VBSM01003214.1:9218299-9231253 GCA_008086735.1 Cheirogaleus medius | reverse complement strand
GCGATCCGCCCGCCTCGGCCTCCCAGAGTGCTAGGATTACAGGCGTGAGCCATGTCGCCCGGCCACAAACACTTATTTGACCTCTACTATATTGGAGGTACCGTGGGCCCTGGGGAGACAGTGGTGAGTGGTAGACGGAATGTCTACAGTCTTTGTCGCTGAAGATGATTCATTCCACATGCATGTACCTACTACACGCCGGGCCTGTGCTAAGTGAGCCCTCGTCCTCAAGCTGCTTGTGACCTGGACACGTCCCCTTAAGAAGCAGCTTCAAGCCTGGATTACCAACAGGTCTCTGGACAGGTGCCAGGAACAAGCCAGCCACCTTGCTAAGAAAATCCAAGTGTCCTTGCTGTTAGGAGAACAGCCTGGCGGGCACAGTTAGCAGGAAGATGACTAGGACACTGACATCAGGAATGCCTTCTGCTCTTCGTGTTCTCTGAAGTTGGGCTTCTGGGAGCCAGGCATTTGTTTTTATTTTCTTTTTATTTACATTAACTGTGAACCCCCTCTGTAGTGAATATTTGTGTCTTGTAGCACCTATGTACTCCTGTGATGGCCAGGATTGCATTATACACATTCTCCTGTCCATGTCCATGAGGGAAGAGCTCTGGAGTCCTTATTCATTGGACTCCTCGATCGCTAGGAAAACCACCCAGTTTTCCAGGTTGGAGCTCTTTCGTGCCTTGCCTAGGAGTCTCGGGTTCATGCACGTGGTGGAGACTTCACTCAGCACTGGGGAGTGAACCTTGGTCACAGTAGCCGACCCTTCACTGGGCACCAGTCACCTACCAGGTCCAGACTCAGTGGAGGTATGCCAGCCTGTTATATCCTTGGGTGGTGAGATTAGAGATGATTTTTGTGTTTAGAGTGTTTGCCTGGATTTTCAAGATTGTCTTCAGGGAGTATATGCTGCCTCTCCTTGCCTCCTAAGTCTTAATTTTAATTACAAGCATTTCAGCGTCTAGACAGGAAAAGTCTCTTCTTTGTCAGGAATGGTGGGGTTTCTGAGACTCTTCTAGGAAAGTCTGACGCCTCCTGACTTGTGTGCACTTGTAAAACAGGTTCATGACGAGATATTTTTGGACCAGAGCAGACCCACATTCTGGAACCTTCTCCGGCAGTTACTCTGCCAGTTCTGGCTTCTAGGTTCTCATCAACAGTGTTGTGCCCTCTAAGGCATTTAAGATGTTTTTCCTTAGTGGGAGAGAGATATTCGTTCCTTGTAGAATATCAGGAGATAGAAAAAATATAAAGAATAAAATACAAATCATTTCTAATCTCATTGCATTTTTCCCCCCATACTCAGAATTTAGGGGTGGAGGATAAATCCTAGCCTCAGTGATAATGGAATAGCTGATGTTTATTGAATGTTTATGTGTCCGGTGGTGTTCTGAGTTTGTCACACATATTTAGTCATTTAATCCACAAAACAATCCTCTGAGATGGGCAGTAGTATTTTCCCTGGTTAACAGAGGAGGAAGCTGAGGTCCATAAGTTAGGTAACTTGCCTAAAATCACATAGCTGGGAAGGGGTGTGGCTAGGACGGGGGACCTAGGTAGTGGCCTTGTGGGGCCGACTCAGTGGCTCTTGGCTACTGTACAACAACGGCCTTTGTCGTCCCGCCAGACCACTTCCTTCCTCGCCTGGAGCAGGAAGTCTCTGGTCAGCAAGTGGAGAGACTGCTGGGAGACTCCTGGGTCATCTGCTTTCTTTTTTTTTGAGACAGAGTCTCACTATGTTGTCCAGGCTAGAGTGCCATGGCTATCAGCCTAGCTATCAGCCTAGCTCATAGCAACCTCAAACTCCTGGGCTCAAGCGATCCTCCTGCCTCAGCCTCCCAGGTAGCTGGAACTACAGGCATGTCCCACCATCCCCGGCTAATTTTTTTCTATGTATTTTTAGTTGTCAAGCAAATTTCTTTCTATTTTTAGTAGAAACGGGGTCTCGCTCTTGCTCAGGCTGGTCTCTAACTCCTGAGCTCAAATGATCCTCCTGCCTCGGCCTCCCAGAGTGCTAGGATCACAGGTGTGAGCCACCGCACACAGCCAGGGAGTCGTCTGCTTTCTGAGCCGGCAGAGCAGCATTTTTAGCTGACCTGGATGAAAACATCAGCCCTCAGGCTCTTGTGTCTGGAAGAGGGTCCCCTCCAGACCTGGAGAGCGTGGCCAAGGTTGCCTCTCGTCCTTCTGCCTGCTCGAAGTGGAGGGTGGAACGGAAGATCCAGCGCCCTGACACCCACCTTGGGCACAGCAGCCCTGTCACACCTGGTCCAGAGGCAGCCCCCAGTCAGTGGGGAACGGGCATTCCGCACAGCAGTGACACCAGAACCCTCGTGACAGGAGGGAAACCCGTTCCTCTGCACGAAGCACTAGCTCAACCGTGGCCCCAGATGCCAGCTGTCTATGTGACAAATGGCCCCCGCCTCACAGGCCCTGCCCCCAGACAGCCAGTGAAATTATGTGGGTCGCTTGAGGAGCAGAGCACAAAGGAGCGAGGGGTTTGCCGAGGCCACCGTGTGGAGTCATCTCACCGGCTCCTCCGTCCTGACACAGGGAAGTCCTCGCAGCAAGAAGGGAAGCCTGCGTGTGACCCGGCTGGCTGGATGCCACCTCTGACCCACGAGGCATTTTCACAATTTCCTCCTGAAGAAAACAGCCATCCACAACCTCACCTCTGGTGTCTGTTTTCAAAATGGGGCTCAAGAGTTGATTCAGCCGGTCAGAAATGGGCTGCTTCCACTTTTCCGTGCATCCACCCTTCCGTCCGTTATTTATCCAGGCTCCTGTATGCCAGAGACGGGAGGTGCAGTCAGGAACAGATCAGCCTTGCTCTTGACAGAGGAGAGAGAGAGCTCCCTGCCTGCCTTGTTTCCTAAGGGAGGCAGGGAGCTCAGCCAGGTGGGGCTCTTGGGTCCGCCTCCAGGCCAGGCCTGCCCAGCTGGTCTCTGAGGCCCAGGCGTGGCTGGTGTTGGAGGCTTGTTTCTCCAGGACGTTTCCTAACCTCAGGATCCCAGAGGGGCCAGAGATCTTGGACGCAGCTGCAGCAGATCCTTAAGGGCAGAGTGGGGGGTGGGGGGGGTGCTACCTGCTCCTTAACCTCGTGGTCTGCAGAGCGTCCTGCCCCCCCCCCCGAAGACCACAGAAGCACCCTCTTGGGGGAGGGGGGTTATTGCTTTCCCCCCTGCTTTCCCACATCGAATCCCATCCAGAAACCAAACTGCTGTCGTGTCTGGGACTGCGATTACGGGGTTGGTGCACAGGTCGAGCACAGGTTTATAAAGGGCACCTGGATCCTCTGTTCCACCCTCTGCTGCAAGCAGGGAAAAGGCTCCTTTCTCAGCACATGAAGCCGTCATGTTGTCCTCACCACGACCCTGTCTCCTTCTGTCGTTCCCATTTCACAGGAGAGGAAGCGCATGCGCGAGAAGGTGAGGCTTGCCCCGGACCACACAGCCAGTAAGGGCTGAGCGTCTGTCCCGTAGAACTCAGGATAGTTGTGAACTCAGGAGAGTTGTGAGCTCAGAGTGTGAGCTATGCCTCACTGTGTTGCGTTCCCTGGTGAGAATGGCCTTGACAGAGGATGCTGTCCTCAGTAGTCTCATGGCTTTTCCATCAAATTGCTCAAAATCCGTCTCCCCCAGTTCTTGGAAGGACACTTGTCTGCTGGACGTATGAGCAGTGAGTGCCTCCTTTTGGGAAAAGTAGGAAGCACCTTTCTTGCCTCCAATAACTACAAAAAGCCAAAGAGTTTTTGTATTTTTGTTTTAAGTGAGGGGTGCCTTTAGGACAGAAAGTTTCCTTTAACTTAAGTTCTATCACTGGAAGAAAAAATTAAGTCCTGTTGATCGCACACATCTCTAGCGGAAAGGCTCTGGAATTAAATTGCAAAATAGCGTAAGCAGAGGGGAGACTGAAGACAAGACTATTTGTGGAGAAGCGGGTGGGGAGAGGCTGCCGGGGAGAGGCTGCATCTGGTCTGACACCCACATTCATGGGAATTCCTCCACCGAAATAGACATATCCATTACGGAGACTGTGGGAGCCTGGTGACTATATATATTTCCTGCTTATGCTATACAAAGCTCTGGACTTTGGAATCATTTATTCATTCATTTGAAAAGAACACAGAAGCTATTTATTGTTTACTTTATGGCAGAGGCTGTGCTAGGTGAACGGGATCTATAGTGTTCTACAAGACAGGTGTGTGTCCATCCTCGTGGAGCAGACAGCCAGACTTCTTACCTTTGCTTTGTGCCTTACCAGCTGGATGATTGGACAACTCACTTAACCTTTCTGAGCTTCTATTTCCATGTGAGAAACACCCCCACCCTCCTAGGATTCTAAGGGCATCACAAGCGCAGTCCAGGGACCGCCACCCACCCTGCATCCTGCAGTAAAGTGAGGTGTGGCACAGGGCCTGTCAGCATGTCTGATGCCCACTATGCATCCGTCCTGTGATGCAGCAGAGAACCAGATGTCAAAGCTCCTGCCTTCACCAGAGCTCACGTTCTGGTGTATGGATTTCTGCCTCTTGCTAACCGGCTGGATAACTTGGGAAAAGTCCCACCCCTCGGGATGAGGGCACCTGGGCAAGGCCTTGGACCCAGCACTCCCCTCTGCCTCCCTACCTGGCTCTGAGCCGTGAAACCACCTGCAAGAGGGTCAGAGTTCAAGATCACAGTCCTGGGGAAGGAGGCTGGAGCGACTCAAGCGTCCACTCTGGGTGTCCAGCACAGCCTGGCTGGTAGGGTCAGGTGGGCATTGCAGGGGGGCTTTTCTTGGACTCATTTCCACCCCTTTTTCAGAACCTGTAAGGAAATATCTTTGACAGTTCATCTGTACTCACTAACAGGACTTTGCAGGATCCCAGGTCTGGAGTGCAAAGAATAAATACCACATTCAGTAAATAATACAGCTGCAGCTGTGGCCATTTATGGAGCGCTTCCTATGTGCTAGGTCCTGTGACCCGCACGTTACCTGCAATACCTCTTTGAGCGCCCCCTACCGCCCTGTGGGGTGTGGGTTTCCGAGTGATTGCCAATGATCACACAAATTAGAACAAGGGAGCGAAGATGGGAAACGGGCACCTGAGCCTGAACTTGAGGCCCTTGGGGAGGGCAGTCTTGCCTGTGTCCAGTGGGGACCTCCCTGGAATCCTGGCTGTCTCTGGTTGCACTGGCTCCAAGGTCACAAATAAAGCTGGTGGGAGTTCTGCCCCTCCTGGGACTACTTCTCTCCCCTCCAGGAAGGAGGAATCTGAGGGAAAAAAGAATTAGCATCAGAAAAGTCTCTATTGAGCCTGGCCCTGCCTGGCACTTCCTCCGCTGGGACCTTGGCCTCCTTCTCCCTAGCAAAGTCTGCGACACTGGGGAAAAGCCCTTTCTACCAGAGCTTTCTCCTTCCTCTTGGGTCGCCACTCCTATCACTCCCCACAGTGGCCTGGGAAGATGTCAGGCCCCACCCGGGACAAGTCAAGGCCAGGACACCAGTGGGCAGCTCCTAGCCCCTCTGGCCACCTCCCACATCTGTCCTTCATCATCTGTACCCTGCAGGTGGGGCAGGCAGTGGGGGGTGCTGGGTAGCCATGAAGGTCTCAGCTCCTGATCAAATTTTGGTTTTCATTCTCAGACGAAATAAGGGGGGAAAAGATTTTTAAATGGGAGAGTGGCCATTCTTGATGAGGAGTAGCTTTGCCTGTTTTTAAAAGCGTTACATTTCTTTAGGGAAGAAAAGTGGCTGGCTGTTGCTTTAAAACCTGGTTGTCTTTAGCCAGAAAACTTTGGCCTCATCTCTGATCCCAGGGTTAGCACCAGGTAACCCAGAATGGGTCCCTAAATGGGCATCTTGCCAGACGTGAAGGACTGTTGGGGGAATTAGGCAGGTGCGGTGCAGAACACAGCCTGTCTGCTTGAAGGTGGGCCGTGCTCAGGCCTGGACAGCAGGAATGGGGGCAGTCCTGGTTCTGTGCTGGTCACCTTTTTGTTTAAGAATTTTTTAAAAAGGCCTTATACAGCCGGGCGTGGTGGCTCACTTCTGTAATTCTAGCACTCTGGGAGGCCGAGGCGGGAGGATTGCTTGAGCTCAGGAGTTCGAGACTAGCCTGAGCAAGAGTGAGACCCCGTCTCTACTATAAATAGAAAGAAATTAGCCAAACAGCTAAAAATAGAAAAAAATTAGCCGTGCATGGTGGCACGTGCCTGTAGTCCCAGCTACTCAGGAGGCTGAGGCAGGAGGATCGCTTGAGCTCAGGAGTTTGAGGCTGCTGTGAGCTAGGCTGATGCCCCAGCACTCTAGCCCGGGCACAAAGTGAGACTCTGTCAAAAAAAAAAAAAAGTGAAATAGACATTTATAAAAGGCCTAAATAAAGATTCTTTGTTAGGAAGACAAAGAACAAAGAAATTTAAATTAAATCTAAAAAGTAAAACATGGTTCAGTCTAACAAACATTTATTGAACACTTTAACATACAATGTGCTATGGATAGAAATATGAATGACTTGAATTTTTCCCCTGATAATCTCAGTAGGGCGATGGATATTTGAAAGGATCTAAGTAGTGTTGTACATGACAAATAATATCTGCAGAGATGTTAAAGCTAATGAACTCTGGAGCCAGACTAACTGAATTTGAATTCTCAGCTTTGCAACTGACTAGCTGTGGTCTTTAGCAAGTGAATTAAACTTCTATTTCATTGTGCGCCGAGAAATAAAAATATTAACTACTTCAAAAGAAAAAAAAAAGAATTGCTAATAGCATTATGGTTAATAGGAAAATGAAATGGATGCTGAAATGTTGGTGGCATGTCATGTCTGCAACCCGACTAGAAATGGTCCGGCAACACCAATATTTATATGTAACATACAGACAAAGCAAACATGGCTCAGTGTCAGCAATCGGTGAAAAGTTGTTATGTGTTCATTGTTCTATTCTTTCATCTTTTCTGTGGATTTGAAAATTTTTCAAAATAAAAAGTGCATCAAAGGAGTGGAGGAGAGTCTGTGGCCATTGTCTGACTTGGAAAGACTCAGACTTCTGTTCCCGGCCTCTCCCGGGGGACCCGCCTGAAGACTTCTGGGCATCTGTCGTCTGCAGTTTGTCGATAAGGAGGAAGCAGCTGAGTAACGGTGCTCTGTGGGGGCAGCCAGCGCTGGGGACAAGGGGCCGCCCCGATCACAATCGTGGGAGGAGGGGAGGAAATGTCTGCCAGGCACGTGCAACACCAGGAAACTCATAAACTCTTTTCTGGCTTTGAAATGTATTGTGCTGGGGAGGAGTGGCTAAGCTGGGCTCGGCCTGGCTGGCCGTCAAGAGCAGGAACTCTAAAGTCCGCTTCTGGGTGGAGAAGCTGGGTTCTCCCATCAGCTTTTTCTCTGAGCCTCTGGAAGGTTCCTTTGAGGATCCAGCGTGTGGTGGGCACTTGTGAAGTTCCTTCCGTTCTGCGGGACCGTTTCACCTTCACATGGGCATATTCCTGGAAGAGAAACAAACAGCCTGTGGAGCTTCATGCTGTTAGGTCCAGAGCAAACTCTTGAGAACTCTTGAGGATTCAGACCCAGACCTGCTTGGCTCTGGCCTGCAGTGTAGTGGGTCCCCCAGGAGACAGAGGGAGGGAGCAGGTGAAGTCAGATTCCCCAGTAATCCCTGGCGCCTTCCATTGGTGCATAATCCTCTTGGGCCTGGTCGCAGAGCTCTGAAAGGCTTGAAAAGCAGGGAGGGAAGGAGGAAACTAATCTGATTGAGCACATCTGCGGCTATAGTAGCCTGCAGGCTGCTGGCAGTGCTATGCTAGGGTCTTAGTGCCACTCCCTGTACGGGGCACTGTCCCCTTGCCACCTTCCGCTCCATGGAGGAAAAGAGAGCTATTGAGTGCACGTGACCAAGGTTGGCTCAGTTCAGCACATTGTTCAGGGAAAACTGGGCAACTTTACAAAGATAAAATAAATTTTTTTTCCCTTTTTAAATTGTACAAAGAATACGTGATCACTGGAGAAAAAAGTAGGGAATATAAGATCATCAGAGATCATCAGAGAAAATGTCAAATGGCCTAAAATTCCTCTGTCTAGAGAGAACCATTCATTCATTCATTCAGTGAATATTCACTGGGCACTTACCGTGTGCCAGGCACTGCCCTGGGAACAGGTGGCACAGCAGCGAATGGGTTGGCCCCGGTTCCTGCCCTTACGGGGCTTAGAGTCAGGTGCTGGCCATTAATATTAATACTTGGTATTAAGCAAGTACTCTGAATGTGAGAAGTGCCTCCAGGATGTCTGGGGGTCTCTGCACTGGGCTCTGGAGGACACAGATGGTGGGGTGGGGGAGGAGCGGAGTTCCACGTGGCTGGATGCTGTTCTTGGCGAGGGAGTGTTGGGTGTGGGGCTGCAGAGGCCAGCAAGGCCCCGTCAGCCGGGCCTCGCTCCTGGGATTTCCAGCCATACAAGAGGCTCTTCCCCTTTGGGCAGCTTTGACCTTGCATTGGCCTGCCTGAGTTGCCTGTGTGTGCAAGACAGGAGAAGGTGTGTACTTCACAGGCGGAGGGGATGGAGCATGGGGTTGCTGTGGGCTGTGTAGCACGGGGCTGGCAGCATCTCTGCGCTTCGCTGTGCTGTACGTGCACGTCCATGCGCTCAGCTCCTCCCCATGAAAGACCAGAGCCCATGTCATGCCGTCTTTACCCACTGAGTGGGCTGTTGCCAGGCACGCTGAGACCCTGGCCCACCCGGACTCGAGGTTTCATCTCGCCGTGGTGTCTTTTGAGCCTCACTCGGGAACGCGCAGTATCCACTGCGGAGCAGCCTGCACTGGTTACTTCCTTATCTCCCCCGAGCAGCGTGCGAGGCTGGTGGGAACTGGGTCAGAGGCACTTGCAGTTGTGAGCAGGTGTGTGCATGCTTTGTTTGCTGATCCCAGCGTTGCCACTGACACGTGCTTTGAGGTCAGCCCGGCCACCCCGCTGCCTCTTCTGTCACTTGCTCGGCAGCAGCTCCTTACAGCGTAGAGCTGGGCTTGGGATCACAGGTGACCAGACCAAGGCCAGGCCATTTAGGGGCTCACCACCTGATGTAGGAGCTGAACAGTACTCGGGGCCTGAGGTCGGGGAAAGCTTCCAAGAGGCAGGGACTCATGTTCCAGGCAGGGGCTGCCTACATGAAGACTTCTAGGCAAGACCTGCCAGTGACAGAGTCCACGGCCAGGCCGCGAGCAGCTTCCCAGCTGGAGAGGTGAGGCCCCATGCCTCAGAGCCTCACAGTGGAGGCTGCCATGTACCCCAGCCCAGCCCTTGACTCTCAGTGCATGAGGAGCCCCTTTGTCCCCTGAGAGCAATCCACAACTGATGACTGCTGGGGGTGACGTGTAAACACCTCCGTTCCTTGCCCCTGGGGTGGGATAACCCAAAGGCTGTCTTTTACACCATTTCCCAGAATTCCTTGGTAGGATTAAGCTCCAGTTGTCCATAGTGGTGACTTGCTAATGTGCCCTTTTGGGCTGTCTTCCCTTTCCTGTTTTCCCCCACCTACTGATCTTTCCTGGGCTCACCTTCCAAGCAAACTGTTGCAAAGGGACCCAAACTAAGACCCCACTTTTCGGAGTTTGAACTCAGTATCAAGGATAGGGGAGAGCCATTGAAGGGCTTTTCCATATCTGGAGGGATAGGGTCAGATTTGCAAGGTCAAATCTGAGGTTGGGTTGGTGAGGGCCAGTCAGAGGGGCACGGGGGCACCTTATTCCCCAGCCCCTGAGTGCCTCTGCTGACTGCTGCCACTTGCCTTCTACGTTCCAGATGCCGGTCTGAGCATTGGGTGTGCGTTTTCCCCTTGAATCTGACAAAAGCCTTATGAAGTATAGGTTGCACGTTACAGATGAGGAAACTGAGCCATAGAGAGGTTGGGACACCTGGCCGTAGTCACCCAGCTGGCAGTGACAGCTTGGGGGTTCAAGCCCAGGTTTGACAGATGCAGGATGTGTGCTCTCACCCCTCGCAGCCCAGCCCTTCTGCCTTCTGTCCACCCCGTCAGCACTTTCCAGGCACTGTAAGGTGGGCCCTGTAGCTCCCTGGGTGCAGGTAAGTGTCTTCCAGTAACCTCTGCCTCCCCTTCGCCCCGCACAGGCAAGTTCGAGGATAGGGAAGACCGCGTGCCCAAGTTGGAGCAGATAAACAGCACGAGGATCCTGAGCAGCCAGAACGTCACCCTCACCAAGAAGGAGCTGCTGAGCACGGAGCTGCTGCTGCTGGAGGCCTTCAGCTGGAACCTGTGCCTGCCCACTCCCGCCCACTTCCTGGACTACTACCTCTTGGCCTCCGTCAGCCAGAAGGACCACCACTGCCACGCCTGGCCCACCACCTGCCCCCGCAAGACCAAAGAGTGCCTCAAGGAGTACGCCCACTACTTCCTGGAGGTCACCCTGCAAGGTGACAACCTCTCACCCCTTCCCCACCAGCACGGCGGCTGGGGTCAGGTGGCTCTGATTGGCACATCTGTTGCGGGGGCGGGTGGGGGGCCGTCTTCTTGTTGACTGGGCCTGTGCGCCCCGACCACTCTTAATTTGCAAGGGATGAGCAAACAAGGGGCGAGGATGAACCCAGTGTAGTACCAGTGACATGTAAAATTGCAAGAGCAGCTTACATGCAGGGAGCTGGTACTCTGCAGACCTGCAGACCACCTGGGCATTTTTCTTGTGGTCAGCTGAATGCTGCAGATGATTTCAATAGTACAGATTCGCAGGTAGGTCAGTTCCAAAGACACTGTCGTCATACAGATCGGATGAGGGGAGGGAACTGTGTTTCCATCTGTTTTAGCAATAAAAGTTATCCTATTTGGGGACTCGTACTTGAAACTCACTCTTCCTAGTGTCTTAAAATTTAGGTGTTAGGTAAAATACCCTGTCAGAAATCTGCTGATATGACCCCTTGTAACCCACCACAAGCACAACAGTCAAGAGCGTCAGCATCAATCACTGCGATGCCAAGCGTTAGCCATGCACGTGCTGCGAACCGGGCAGCTTGCTCGAGTGCTTTGCATATGTTATCTCATCTGACCTTCACAATGACCCCACACAGAATCATTTTTATTATTCACATTTTACAAATGGGGAAAATTGTTGCTTAAAAGGTGAATGACTTACCCAAGGCCATTGCTAGGATTTGAACCTGGGGAGGATCTGACTCCATGACTGCTACTGGAACCCTAATACCAGCCTGACTTATGCTTTAAAAGGCAGAAGTCAGAGTCATTGAAAATCATGAACAACTTAAGACAACATTAATAAGTAGCCTTTAGGCCGGGCGCGGTAGCTCACGCCTGTAATCCTAGCACTCTGGGAGGCCAAGGCGGGCGCTCAAGGTCAGGAGTTCGAAACCAGCCTGAGTAAGAGCAAGACACTGTCTCTACTATAAATAGAAAGAAATTAATTGGCCAATTAAAATATATATATAGAAAAAATTAGCTGGGCATGGTGGCACATGCCTGTAGTCCGAGCTACCTGGGAGGCTGAGGCAGGAGGATCGCTTAAGCCCAGGAGTTTGAGGTTGCTGTGAGCTAGGCTGACGCCAGGCACTCTAGCCCAGGCAACCAAGTGAGACTCTGTCTCAAAAAAATAAATAAATAAATAAGTAGCCTTTAGTCATACACCAGAATGGAAGCCTTTGAAATGGTGTGTCATTCACCCCTAACAGCCAAAGAAAAGACAAATGTTTTGCAGTTTTGTTTGTAGAACATCAACAAATCCCTTGCAGCCCTCTGGGAGCTGTGGACAGTATTTTGAAAGTCACCACTCTAGGCTGACATCAGAAATCCCACACTGAGAGCCAAGGTGTTTAAGGCTCAAAAATGGTACTTCACAGTTTCTCATTTTTCAGCCTATGTATAGGGCAGTAATTAACAGTGTTTGAACCGATTCATTTGTCCGCCGGTTCTCAGGGTGGACATGGAACTCCAAGGAGGGGCTTTTTGCTGCTGACTCCCTGTGTCATTCTCTCTTAGATCACATATTCTACAAATTCCAGCCTTCTGTGGTGGCTGCAGCCTGCGTCGGGGCCTCCAGGATTTGCCTGCAGCTTTCTCCCTACTGGACCAGAGACCTGCAGAGGATCTCTAACTACTCCCTGGAACATCTCAGCACATGTATCGAAATCCTGCTAGTGTAAGTTCCTCTCCTGAACTCGGTGTTTCTGAAATACTGGGTTCCATTTGCTCTCAAGGCCTGCCACAGATGACAAGTGATTTCCTAAGTCAGGAGCTTGTGATGGTTTCCCCAGCTAAAGTGTCTCATGCAAAGCTGGCCATGGTGACTCCTCATAGAAATGGGGAGTCAGCCCTTTCTGTCTTGGGTAGCTTTGGGTTTGCATCTTTAAGGTCTGGGAGCAAGGGAGGAGAGGACTGTGTATATCTCCTTTAAATGTCTGGGCTCTTTGATCTGAGTCCCAGTGTAATCTGATGGATAATCACATTGAGGGACTCTCATTATAAGCTACTTTTCTCAAACATGGCCACAAAGTTGACCTCTTAGCTAGCTGAGCCCAGAGTGACTTCAGATAAGAGCCACAGCCTCCTTGCAGGCATCCCTGGGATCTTGGGGAGGAAGTGTTCAGTGTGGCAGAGAAGATGCTTAATTAAAGGCATCATGCACCCAACACCAGAGAGCTGATATTGGAGGCACAAGAGCTCCATGGTGACTGCAGGGAGGATGGTGGCCAGGACAGAGCCTCTCCTCTTCCACCCACAGGTGGCAGCATGTCCTGCGTGCTGGCCTGACTGACAGGGGGCCGTGAGAGCCAAGCAAAAGCCTCCTCTCAGCTCCCCAAGGTGGGCAGCCTTTGGCTGCCTTTGTCTCATTCTGCAGAAATGTCAGTCCTGCTCCCTTAACAGGTGGCCTTGTTTTTGTTTTGTTTTGTTTTGTTTTGTTTTTTATTATTTTTTTTCCTTTTATTTCATCATATAATGGGGGTACAAATATT
>VBSM01003214.1:9203813-9214923 GCA_008086735.1 Cheirogaleus medius | reverse complement strand
AAAAAAAAAAAAAAAATCCCCCGTCTAGACTTCAGTTTCCCCATCCGTTACCATGGAGACAGTCAAGTTGATGGATGGTTTTGAGTCCTTGGAGGGGGCTATGCCACAGAGT
Source organism: Cheirogaleus medius (assembly GCA_008086735.1). Taxonomy (NCBI): domain Eukaryota; kingdom Metazoa; phylum Chordata; class Mammalia; order Primates; family Cheirogaleidae; genus Cheirogaleus; species Cheirogaleus medius. The sequence continues at coordinate 9,214,811 of VBSM01003214.1, read as the reverse complement.
CCCTGGCCTCCTGCCTTCAGCCAGAGGTATCCACTTATATTTCTTCCACACATGGTTCTCCATGTCAGATTTTGTTAGTTCCCATGCTGGGAGGTGGCTAGGAAAGTTTTTAAAAAGCACAGAGATGGCCTTAAAGTCCCCCTATGGCTCACATCTGGTCGAATCCAGAGGTTTGCAAACCTGAGCAAGCTGCAGAAAGATCTGGAGCCTTCTCTAAGGGCGGGGCCCTAGAATCTACATTTTTCGTCAGATTCCTGGTGATTTGGCTACCCAATTTCTTTGAAGATCCAACAAAAAATTAAATGTACAGGATCTGGTTCCCAAGCTCAAAGGAGAGAGTAAAGAAACATCTTTCCTATCTGAATTTCTGGACCATCTGAGTTCTAAACCACAACTTTGTTCTGAACTTAGTATTTCTTTGACCAAGCTGTGCGAAGGGTTGGGACACCCAGACTCCTTTCCCAAGGAGAACCTGCCGCTTTCCAGACTAGCGTTGCAAATGTCTGGATTAGGGGTAGGGGCGAAGTTTCAGTTCCTCGTGTCCTCCAGGTTCGAAGCCCAACTCTGCAAAGCTGTGTCCTCCCATCGGGAATGCTCTTCCCCTTCATCCTGTGCGGCTGTCTCCTCACCACTTATGTAAGTGATTCTCAACTGGGGTCAGTTTTGCCCTTCAGGGGACATTTGGCAACGTCTGGACGCATACTTGGTTGTCATAACCGAGGTGCTGCCACACATCCTACATTGCACAGGACATCCCCCCACCCGTGACAAAGAATTAATCCAGCCCCAAATGCCAGTCGCACTGAGGTTGAGAAACCTGCTTTGGGTCTCAGCTCACATGCCACCTCCAGAAGAGGCCTCTGTAATAACCCTAGTCACCCTCATTACCCCCCGTTTATTTTCTTCATGGTATTAAAACCATCTGAAATGATCTTATTAATTTGTTTACTTGGTTCTGTGGCTGCGCCCTGAACTACCAACAGATACAGCTCCTGGTCCCAGTGGCGGTAGTTACAGCAGCCAGCATTTATGCAGCACTTATTGTGTGTCAGGCACTTGCTCGTATTATTTCTTATAATCGTCCTAATAACGCTACAAAGTAGGAGGTGTCATTAGGTGTGTTTTACAGATCAGAAAGCAAAGGCACGGAGAGGTTATTTGCCTAAGTAAGGAGCCACAGTTCAAACCCAAGCAGTCTGCATCGGCCACTGTCCTGAGCCACCTGACTCCAGGCTTTGGAATGAACTAGTGAAAGGCTCCGTGGCCGCTGCAGCTTAGCCAATCCCTCTCACCTGGTACGGAAGACCCCGACAGAATAATGGACATAGGTTCATGAAAGAAAGGAGCGTTCCCACTCCTGATTTCCAGTGCGACCCGGCCTCTCTTAGAGCATACTGACCGGTTTACGCAGAAACATAGCTCCTTGCGCATCTGCCACTGGCCAGCGTGATCTGCAGTTCCGTCTGTCTGCCCCACACACGCTCTGATCTGGGAGGGGCTCCCTGAGCCCCCGACCCCATCTGTGAAGGTGAAGACTTGGGAGGAGGGCTGGGGCCTCCCCAGATCATCCCCAGGGGGGCTCAGGCCAGCTCTCAGCACCGTCCGGCTGGTCAAACAGCCTGGAGAGCTGCCATCCTCCTCAGCAGGACCCAGCATCCTTGCGTTTCTGGGGCAATCCCTGGCACCAACTGCCTGAAAAAGAATCTTACCAGCCCTCATTAGCCAGAGCCTATTTCTCAGAGAAGACTCTTGTGAATTAAATTTCAGCAGAAAGGCAGCATAGCATTTGCCAGGTGTCTCAAGCCCAAATGCCTGCCAGGACCAGGCAGGTGGCTTAAGTACGTGAATCTAGCTGGGCGACGGTGACGGCGTGAGGCGGTGGGGACTGTGTTGAGTTGTAAAGCCAGTGTCCCCCCTAGAGGATAGAGTGTCTACTTAGCTCCAGCTCATTCTTACCTTTCAGGGATGTAAGGTTCCTGTTGCCCAGTGTTTAAGTTTCTAGAGAAACTGGAAATCTACACTTTCTAGGAAATCTAATTTTAGGAATTTTCTAAATTAAATTGAAAACATTTTAACACAATAGAAAGCCAATAAAACATAGGTTTGCAACTTCTAGTGTGTACAAGAACACTGAGCCTGAGAGGTGGAGAGTCTGAGTTCGTCTGCTCTTACCTGGGTGACCTTGAGAATAGCCATCTCTCCACTCTGAACCTGTCCCCTCTTTTGTAAGGTGGGAAGGCTATCAATCTGGTCTACACTTCAGATTTTAGTAAGGAAGCATAGAATATATGGTGTCATTATTCAGCAGTGAGTTCTACAAGGAATATTGTCAATAAGTGAGCTCCTCCCTTCTGTGGGGAGCTCAGGTGACCTGGCTCTAGCTTTAAAGGAAGAACTCAAAAGGTCAGGCTTCTGCGGGGCCACTCTGCTGTTTGGAGGCCCCTGCACTTCCCAGAGACACAACAGGCAGGACACACAGGAAGCACAGGCCTTCTGCTGCTCCTTAGCTGTGTGGACTCACTTGGGCAGGTCCTTTCTCCTTTCTAGATCTCAGTTTTTTCATCTGCAAAATGGGAAGGTTGGAACTGGACTAGTCTCATGTTCATGCCTTGCTGGCGAGCATGTCCAGTGTCAGTGCCTGGTCTTTGTACCTAAGAGATGGGTTTGGAAGGTCTGGGATGGCAGATCCCCCAGGAGAGGCTCGTGTACAGCCAGACTTGGACACTTTTCCCTGCTCTAAAAGCCTGACTCTGCATGTGCCCATTCTTACCAGTAGAACTGTCGAGCAGAGCCCTTAATAGCTCTCCTGGGAATACTTGCTATGTTGCAGGCCCTGTCTTTGGCACTTTCCTCATGCTCTCTGATTCCTCCAACTCCTCTTTTGTCCTCATAGTGCCACCATGAGCTAGTAGTATTATTGCCATTGTCCAGACGAGGATACTGACGTTCAGGGAGGCTCAAGGTCTAACCATGGGTGAGTAGTGGGAATGGGTTTCACATTTAGATGTGTCTGACTGAGGAGCCCATGTGGACTCCCAAGTCATGACACCTGAGGTGACACACAACATCAAGGCCCAATCATTCAGGATATCACTGCTCCCCTGACCCGCCCACATACAGTACCCACACCTGGTGTTCATGGGCCAGCAGGCAGGTGACAGAGCGCCACCTGGTGGAGACCTTTAAAGATATTTTGGTTAGCTCCATGTTTCACCGGATTGAGCTTGGCAAGAGGGATGCAGAGGGGGAGAGATGACAACCAACGGTCAAGATGAAGGTCATGAAGAGCCAGGGTTGCAAAGGGTGCCTGAACTGAAGACTATGGATTGGGGAGTCCCTATAGCATCTTGAACAGCAAAATGATGAAGCCAATCTAACTTTTTAGAAGCCATTAGTGTGGATTTTTACCCTTTATCCTTACAACTCCCCTATGACCAAGTAAGGGAGGTCGTATTAACTCATTTTACACATGGACAAGATAAGGCTCAGAGAGGTCCAGTGGCTTGCCCACGTGGCTCACAAGTTGGTGGCAGAGGCACTCCTAGCCCTTTAATCACACTGACTTGAGAATGGTAGTGGTCGTGGTGGTGGCAGCTAGTACTGAGTGAGTCTGTAGCAACTCGATATGGCGGGTACAGTTGCTATCCCCATTTACAGGTGAGGAAACTGGGATCAGAGAAATGGATGAACTTCCCCTAAGGTGACACAGCTCTTGGGTGAAAGAAGAGGGATTTAGACCCTGGCAGTGTGACTCTCCACCACTATCTCTTCTGGCCGAGGAGCCTCCCTGCCCAGATGCCAACTAGGGGGATGCTTTACTCCAGCTCACCTTCCTCCATCAGTGAGTGAAGCCCAACCGCACACTACTCTCAGAGACTCACTCACTCTCTGCTGTGTGACCTTGGACGAATGTCTTCTCCTCTCTGAGCCACAGTTTCCATATCTGTGAAACACAGAGTTTAAACTAGTTGAGATCTGAGGTCCTGCCATTCCATATTCCACGAGTCTGTGAGTCTATAACAACACAGGCTTAAGAATTTCTCCCCCGCCTGCAATTTGAATTTGTCCTTGAATCAATTACATGAGTGAAACTCTCTTTTTCTGTCTCCCTCCCTCTCTCCCTCTCTCCCTCTCTCCCCTTCCTTCTTCTCCTCTCTCTCTCCCTCTCTCCCTCTCTCTCTCTCAATTTTCAGCCTAATTATGGTTAACTCTGTTATTTAGAGACTTATTATCCAAGCTCATTATGAGTAATTATTCAGTCTGGAGAAGAAACAGCAACACTGCTAGTTTAATTTAATGCCTACCTAGTTCACTTAATTAGCAATAAATCTTGGCAAAATGATGGAAGTCATGGGGTGCTGGCTGGGCTGGTGAGTGGGGAGAGGCTGTGGACTGTTCTTGGAAAGATAAACAAGGTTCTGGAGTAGAAAGTGCCAGGAGGCAGAGAACAGGCTGCCAGTCAGCTGGGCCGTGACAGCTGTCTGGGTAGAGGCTGGTCCTCGAAAGTAAAGGCTACAGATTGCACAGGGCTAGTAGAACCTGAGGTCAAGCAGCACTTATTAAGCACCTGCTGTTTGCCAGACCCTGTGCAAGGTGCTGGGCAAACCTTATTTCTTAAGCCCTATATGTGAAACTTGTACATCGAAGACAATCTAAGTATTACTTGCCTTAGATAATTCAACTCGTACAGTATGATCTCTTTTCCGTAGTCTTTCAGTAATTTTGATTAGTTAAGGAGGAAGCTTCCCATTTTATACTACTACTGATTCCATTTAATCTCGCCCTTTTCACAAAGGGAGGTCCCGGGCTCAGGGCTTTGAGCAGGCAACAGAATCTAGCTAAAAGTGAATGTCATCCAGCTTTGACTTTTTAAATAGTTTTACTCTACTTACGGCAAATGATAGTGGCTGTCAGTGTATGGAAGTGACATAAAGTTTCCATTGCAGTACAAATAAGTGAATTGTCATGCAGAAAAAATATTGGGTAAGAAGGTGGTACCCAGAGGTGACAACACTCCCAAGGAGAGGGGAAGATGAAAAACGCCCTGTTCAGGGCTCCTCAGTTAGGGATTATCTAGGCAGGGGTGTCGAGAAGGGCCACCCTCCTCCACTCCCAACCTGGGCCCGGCACACTTTCCTGTCGGTCACAGGACATCTGCTAAACCCGAATGTTACAGCAGAATGCTGCTCAACCCAGGCTCCAGGCACCTGCCAAGGGGTCAGAGTGGCCCTCGGGACCACCTTTCTTAGCCCACCGCAGCCTCTCGTGGCTCCTCCCAGGCACCCTGTCCAAGCCCTTGGAGTCCAAACCAGGATATTCCAGCCCCTCCCTGTCTCTCCTGTCACCCCCACTGCCCCTCTGCCATCTCATAGACTACCATATCCCCTCAGCAGTCCTCCCTGTCCCCTATGTACCAGTGGTTAAACCGAGGCCCAAGAAGATGACTCCACAGCAAATGACAGCAGAGGCACCGTCGAGCCCTAACGGCCTCCCTGGGCGAGCCTGGTACATCCATTCCTGCCTTGGAGCCTGGCTGGCTGCCGGGGGCCTTTCCCCCACCCCCAGGGCCTGACAGGCCTGTCCTGTGGCCCATCTGAGAATTGACGTGTTACCCCTCCCAGGAGACTTTGTCTCTTTGAAGGAGCAGTGGCGCAAAGTGATGGGCGGCAGGGGGTGCCCACCTGCGGCCTCTGCAGGGGTCAGGAGTCCTGCAGTCCACATTCGTGTCTCGCCCTGCCATGACACGGCCCCCAAGGGACCTCAGGGCCACGTTTGGCCGGTATGGCCATCCTTGGGGGCTTTCCCACCCCCACCCAGCCAGAGGCCACCCCAAATTGCCAGAAAACAGAAACAAAGAGGTTCTGGAGCGAGCAGTTTCTATCCGTATCTCAGTTTTATTGGCAGGTCTGTCGCCCAGTTGGACCCGGCCGTGCGGCCTAGGCCAGCCTCTTGCTCACACGCTCGTAGGTCACGTCTCCGACGGTGGAGGTCTGAAAGAAGCAGCCGGGACAGAGGAAGTCAATCCCCACTCCAGGCAGAGGCCCCAAGGTGACCAGGGGGCACAGCCGAAGAAAAACCAGCCGCCCATCCCAGCCCCGAATGGACAGGAGTCAGGTGCGCCACTCCTCCAGGCCTCAGTTTCCCACTTTGTCCCAGCACTCAGTATGCAGACTCGACATGGTGAAAATGCTAACCAGCTGTGAGGAAGGATGTGGCTCTGGGGTGACAACCTTCCCTCTCTGTTCCTTTCAGTTCACCCATGCGGGCACTTCCCTTGCATAATTCCATTTAATCCTCCCAGCAGCCCTGTGGGGCTGTCCCCATTAAACAGATGAGAAAACTGAGGCTTAGAGAACTCAAGTAATCCTTCCTAGGCCAAGAGTCCGTACTCCAGCACTGCACCACACAGCGTTGTGGGCACCTGTCACATGCTTAGTGACGGGAAGATGCGGTCCCCACCCTTAGGAAGCGTAAGATCTAGTGGGAGAGGCAGGCAAGGGGATGCTGTTCATCAAAGGCCTACAGCGTGCACTGCCCTGGGCCCCCTGCCGCCATGCTGTCCTGTTGGGGGATGTGCACGTGTCGTCAGCCGGTGCTGACTCCCAGCAGAGACAGCGGCACCCCCGTGGGAGGGGGTGGGCGATCCCAGAGGAGACAGGGAGCCACTGATGAGTGAAAGAGGGAGAGAACTGGCCGTTGGACAGAATCCTGAAGTATATACTGGATTTGGAAAAGCAAACAGGAGGAAAGGAATTCAGAGCAGAAGGAACCACGTGGCACAGAAAGGGAGCCAGGAGAGGGTGGGGCTGCTCTGCTCCAGAGCAGCGGCAGGTCCTGCGGGGCTGGGCAGCGGGCACTGGTGGGATGAGGCAGTGCAGGACCTGAGGATCGGGAGGAAGTTGGGCCTGATTCCTAACAAAGGGCAGCTGGTGTGAAGTGATTTGCACATAGAATGGATAGAAGATGGAGTGGGGGAGGGGTGGGAGCAGGGAGGATGCTGAGGGCTCCCGCCCCCATCCTCCTGCATAGGGCTGATGTTGGAGGCAGGAGGAGGGGTGGTCACAAAATGCACTCCCTGTTAGTGCAGAAGGAGGGAAGTGCTCAGGATGATTCTGGATCTATAGAGATGAGAGACTTGCAACCAGGACAGCTCTTCTCAGTGCCTAGTGGACATGCAATTGCGCGTGTGTGTGTGTGTGCATGCCTGCGCCCACGTGCGTGCATACATGTGTGCATGCCTCATGTGTGTGCATGACGACCCTGAACTCTAGGCACTGCTCACACCACACAGGATCCGTGGTCAGGAGCCTCTAGGAACTGAGAATAGGTTTATTTTGCTTGGGAAGAAGGCTTCTCTTGTCAGGCACAAACCTGCTCTATTTCTCCTGCCCTGTGCTCTCCCTGCACTTCTCACAGGCAGGGAGCTTTGCTTCTGGGAGTCAGAGCCCACTGGCTGACAGTTCATGTCCAAACGTGTCCCAAGCTTTCATCAGATCCTCTAAGCGGTCAACTTTCACCCAGGAGAAGAGAGATAGTCACTTTTGTTCTTTTTGCACGTTTTTCAACACTACATATCTATTAATTTTTAAATTAAAAAAAAATGTCAAAGGAGATAAAAGACCCGCTGGCCTGGGAAGAACAGGCAGAGAGCCTAGTCCAAAAGTCAGCTGATGGGATCTGCCTTTACCGTGCACTAGCTGCACTAGCTGTGTGGCCTTAGGCAAGTCACATGCTGTCTCTGAGCCTTATAAGGCTTCTCTGTAAAATGGGAATTATGGGAGGGCACAGAGCTTCTTGGGCTGTGTTATGGACTGCATGTTTGTGTGTCCTCCCCCAAAATCATATGTGGAAGCCCTAATCCCCAATGTGATGGTATTTGGAGATGGGACCTCCAGGAGGTAGTTAGGTCATGAGGGATTGGTATGCTTATAAGAAGACATGAAAGTCCAGGCGTGGTGGCTCACACCTGTAATCCCAGCACTTTGGGAAACCAAGGTGAGAGGATCACTTGAGCCCAGGAGTTCAAGGCCAGCCTGGACAGCATAGCGAGACCAATCTCTAAACAAAACAAAAAATTAGCCGAGGTGTTGGCACGTGCCTGTAGTCCCAGCCACTTGGGAGGCTGAGGCAGGAGGATGGCTTGAGCCCAGGTGTTTGAGGCTGCAGTGAGCCAGGTACCAGCAGCACACTCACCTCCACCAGCTTGTCACCTATAATCTCCGAGGTCTGGCGGTAGTTGGGGAAATTCGCCACCACCTTCCCGCCCTCCATCTCCACGGTGACCTGGAAGGGAAGCACAACACTGAGCCTGCGCCATCAGGGCTCCCTGCATAGGCCACCCCCTCAGGGACAAAAGACTTGCCTATAGCCCGGCAAGGCCCTCTAGGAATCTGCCTACCGACGTACAATTACATATTTCCAAAGATATAGATAGATAACCTTAAATAAACCACTTAACCTCTCTGTGCCTCCATTTACCCACCTCTAAAATGGAGGTAGTAACGGTACCTACCTCATAGGTTGTTGGGAGGATTAAATGACACATGTACAGTGTAGAGAGAACAGTGTCTAGCATGCGGTGAGCTCTCCCTAAGTGCGACCTACAGAGTTAGTTATGGTCATCGGTATTAGGACAATATGACACTCTCCAAGGATGTTGATTGCAGCATTGTTTGTAACAGTGAACAACCTAAAAATCCAATTTAGGCTACCCACCAGTAAATAACTTAAACGTCTGTCCATGAGGGAGTGGTTAAATAAATTATGGTATTTCCATGCTCTAGGATACTGTGCAGCCATTAAAAAGAATAAGGCAAATCGACACGTGACTCCCATGAGAGATTATTAAATTTTTTTTAAAACTCAAGCAGCAGAAGATGAATATTATGGCTACTTATTCTCCACCTTGGCATCCCGGGGAGCAAAGTACCCTCATGGTCATGGTTGGGATCTGCAGAGGGATCCAGAATGGGCGGAAGGCCTGAGAGACCAGCCCAGGTAGGGTCGGCACAGGCAGCCACCTTTTGCTTCTCTGCTACCCAAGGTTGCAGATTCAAACCCAGATAAAGCTAATTGCAGGGCCCAGGCACATCATCTCTGTGCTCAACTGGGAGACACCATGACACCAATGGGTAGGATCTTTGCAGCCAGACTGCTGGGGTGGGAGGACCTGGGCCAGCTTATCCTCAGCAAATGAGAAATGCACGTGTGGGTGAGACAGGTCAGTGTGGAACACAGAGGCCGAGCAGGGATTCATCAAGGCACCTAGAACTTGCAGAAAGAACCACCAAGCTGAATTACTCAGCGGCCTGGCTGTTCTGTGTGTCCCAGATGGGAGCTTGTCCGCTGCAGAGGCAGCGTGCTGTGGAGACAGCCTAAGGATTAGACCCAGCAGCTGCGGTTCAAATCCCTGTTCCCAAACATATTCTGGCTGCAGGGCCTTGGGCACACTACTTGGCCTCCCTGAACATCAGTTCCCTTACCTCTACAACAAAAGCAAATTACTGGCCGGGTACGGTGGCTCACTCCTATAACCCTAGCACTCTGGGAGGCCACGGCGGATGGATCGCTCAAGGTCAGGAGTTCGAAACCAGCCTGAGCAAGAGCGAGACCCCGTCTCTACCTAAAAATAGAAAGAAATTAATTGGCCAACTTAAAATATATAGAAAAAAATTAGCCAGGCATGGTGGTGCATGCCTGTAGTCCCAGCTACTCGGGAAGCTTAGGCAGGAGGATTGCTTGAGCCCAGGAATTTGAGGTTGCTGTGAGCTAGGCTGATGCCACGGCACTCTAGCCTGGGCAACAGAGTGAGACTCTGTCTCAAAAAAAAAAAAAAAGAATAAAAAAAAAAGCAAATTACTAAATTGTTTTCTTGTAGCATTCACTAGCGGCAGCCACTATACTAGGTGCTCCCATGCATTTTCTTTTTTAATCTTCACCGCAGCTCTTCGTTTGAGCCAGGGGCTGCACCTAGTCCCATTTTGCACACTAGAGATCTGAGGCTCAGGGATATGAAATGATTGCCCAAGGCCCCACAGTTGCAGGCGGGAGAGCTGGGTTTCAAATCCAGCAGGGGCTCGCTCAGTTATACTCTCTGGAGCCAGATTGCCTGAGGCTCAGATAGTTATTTGCCTCAGTGTGAAGGCCTGGGCGTGAAGGTCTGTCCCTGCTGTGGGACAGGGGACAAGCTATTTAATCCCATGACTCTGCCCTCCATCCGTAAAATGCAGAGAGTAATTGTAGCAATTTCACAAGATTAATTGCATTAAGATGAATCAACTATTTAGCAAGTGTCTAGGTTATAGTAAGTGCTCAGCAAATATTAGCTATTTTTATTATCATTATAGTGTCCGTTATTGACCATTAAAAACCAGGACCATTAAATTGCCAACTAACTTAAGCTCTTAATGCTGCAGGCTAAACTAGAGAAAGGGGCCTCGGCTTGGGAGCAGGGAGGACATGTTTGAGATGGAGAAGTCGGCCAGCAGCCTCTCACCTTGAACTTCTTGCCGCCTATGTTCTGTATGTCGCATTCCTTGCCGATGGTGAACTTGTTGGTCATGATGTGGCCCCCAGAGTAGTGCTGGGACCAGGTGAAGTCCTGCCCATCCTGCTGCACCTCCGTGGTGGTCTTGAAGTTGCGGGCCTTTTCGATCACGTCGCTGGAGAGACCTGAACCCAGCGACAAGCAGAGTGGCCATTTAAGAGCTGCCTTTTACCCATGACTTGGGGAAAGCGCTCCCCCATCCCCGGGGCCAGCCGGTTGAGAACACAGTGCCTGAGACAGATAGTCCATGCCTTCAAATCCCCGCTCCGAGGTAAGCGAGGTGGCCAGGGCAAGTCACTCTCTCCCTGAGCCTCAGTGTTTTCATCCACAATCTGGGGATACTAAGGCCCATCTCACAGGGCTGTTGCAAGAATTAAATTCAACTCGATTGTGTCTTGCAAAGCTCCTTGGCATATAGTGGGTGCTTGTTAATAATAGCTGTTCTTTTTTCC
>VBSM01003214.1:9161146-9179278 GCA_008086735.1 Cheirogaleus medius | reverse complement strand
TTTCTATATATTTTTAGCTGGCCAATTAATTTCTTTCTGTTTTTAGTAGAGACGAGGTCTCACTTTTGCTCAGGCTGGTTTCGAACTCCTGAGCTTGAGCGATCTTCCCGCCTTGGCCTCCCAGAGTGCTAGGATTACAAGCGTGAGCCACCGCGCCCCGGGCTGCTGCCACTTTTGTTATCAACTGACAGCCTTTGCTATTTTTCCTTCTCTCCGTCCCCCTTAAAATCAGCAAGCCGCTTGGCCTTGCTGCTGGCACCCCTGCTATTTCTTTTGGGATGCCACGCCCAGCTCCCTGCTCTCTTCTCCCCCTTCCCCTCTCTCTTGCTCCCTCTTTCTCTCTCTCACTCTCTTATTCTATCCTTCTGAGAAGATAAAATAAACTCTTTTACCTTTATATCTTAATCTCTGAACGAGAAGACAGACACCCAGTTCCCCTTCCCAGACTCACCCAATGGTATTAGTTTTGTGTCTATTACTTCCTTTAGCTTAAAATGTCAGCCCTGTTGAGAGCAAGAGAGCCAGAAAAGGCCTGGCCATTCCTTTCCTCCCAAAACAATGCTCCAAAGCTCCACACCTATAGAACCAAAGTCCTGCAAAACCTCCAAAAGTCCTCTCAGTCATAATGTTTGTGTTATTCAATATCTAGCAAAGGATTGACCTCCTGGGTGTACGTGTGTGTGTCTGTCTGTCTGAGTGTCTGTCTCCTTGGTGGGGGTGGGAGTGGGGATGAAAAATGGCACCATCCCCTCCTCCATTCAATCTTTTCCAGATAACTCTTGTATTACTATACTTCTCCCTTACCTCCCCACCCAACCCTGAGTATCTAAGAGGGAGGGAAATGTCCTTGGGTTTGTAGATCAACTCTTTCTTCCCAAGTAGCTTCTATCTGCCATAGTTGAAAGAACCACCCATTTATATATTTATTCAGTTAACCTTTATTAAGCATTACACATGTGGCTGGTCTTATGTTAAGTGCTTCATACAGTAATTACAGTCATGTACCGCATAAAGATGTTTGGTCAGACTGCATATATACGATGATGTTTCCATAAGATTCTAATGGAGCTGAAAAACTCCCATTAAATACATAATACTTGACAATGATAATAAACAACTATGGTACTGGCTTATGTATTTACTATACTATACTTTTTATCATTATGTTACAGTGTACTCCTTCTTCTTTTATACATAAAAAAATGTAAAACAGCCTCAGGCAGGTCCTTCAGGAGGTATTCTAGAAGAAGGCATTGTTGTCATAGGAGATGACAGCGCTATGCATGTTACTGCCCCTGAAGACCTTCCAGTGGGAGACAGTGATGCTGATGATCCTAACCCTGTGTAGGCCTAGGCTAATGTGTGTGTTTGTGTCATAGTTTTTAACAAAACAGTTTAAAAAGTAAAAAAAAAAAAAAAAAAAAAAAAAAAAAAAAAAAAAAAAAAAAAAAAAAGCTTTTTAAGTAGGAAAAAAGCTTATGGAATAAAGATATAAAGAAAGAAAATAAAATCTAAAAAAAACAAAAAGTGTATAAAGTAAAAAGCTACAGTAAATGAAGGTTAACTTGTTATTGAAGAAAGAAAAATATTTTTCATAAATTTAGTGTAGCCTAAGTGGACAGTGTTTCTATTCCAGGCCTTCACATTCACTCACCACTCACTCATTGACTCACCCAGAGCAACTTCTAGTCCTGCAAGCACCATTCATGGTAAGTGCCCGCTTATATAGGTGTGCCATTTAAAAAATCTTTTATACCAATATTTTTACTGTACCTTTTCTTTGTTTAGATGTGTTTAGATACTTACTATTGTGCTAAAATTGCCTTCAGTATTCAGTGCAGTAACATGCTGTAGAGATTTGTAGCATAGAACAATAGGCAAAACCCCCTTAGTAGTAGGCTACACTATCCAGGTTTGTGTAAGTACACTCCATGATATTCATACAATGATGAAACCAACCAACTAACAATGCACTTCTCAGAATGTATCCCTGTTGTTAAGTGATGCATGAGTGTATATATTTTATATCCATTTAATCTTTATAACTCTATGAGATAGGTAATGTTATTACCCATTTTACAGATGAGGAAACTGAGGCACAGGGAAGGAGAGTCAGGAGCCGGTTCTCTATAGAACTTTTGGACTACTCTCCTAAAATCCAGGCCTTAAGTCCAGCTGCAGTCTGGACAGAGGCCCTTGGACACCCTCAGGCCTCTCACACTCAGCAGGTCTGGAACAGAACTTATCTCTCTTCTCCAGGCTTTTCTTCCAGGTGTCCTTATCCCTAGCCTCCATCCCACCCTGTGCCTGTCACTCCAGTCAGAAACCAGGCCACCCCTGTACCTCTCACTCTCAGATCTAATCAGTCACCAAAGGCCTTCCTTATCTCTGGAAACTCTATGGAACCAGCCTCCTAGCATCCTTCCTCCAGACCTCAAGCTTTCTTTTTTTTTTTTTGAGACAGAGTCTCACTCTGTTGCCCAGGCTAGAGTGCCGTGGTGTCAGCCTAGCTCGCAGCAACCTCAAACTCCTGGGCTCAAGCAATCCTTCTGCCTCAGCCTACCCAGTAGATGGGACTACAGGCATGCGTCACCATGCCCAGCTGATTTTTTCTATTATTTTTACTTGGCCAATTAATTTCTTTCTATTTTTAGTAGAGACAGGGTCTCACTCTTGCTCAGGCTGAACTCCTGACCTTGAGTGATCCTCCTGCCTGGGCCTCCCAGAATGCTAGGATTACAGGCATGACCACACCCGGCAGACCTCAAGCTTTCTAAAAGCAAATCCATGTCACCATGCCTAATACTCCACAGTGGCTCCCATTGTCTCCTGGCTAAATCCCAAACTCTACCCAACTCTAGAATCTTCATTTGCACCTCTCATCCCTCCCTGCCCTGCTGTCGCTGCACTGGTGCTCTTTTAGACCTCTGGGCCTCTGCATGTGCCAGCCCCTGGTTCTCTATTTGCCTGGACAACACTTACTTGGCCTATAAGACTCAACTTGGCCTTCTCTGTGCCCTAGAACTAGGTCATGTCACAACACCCAATGTTCATCCCTACCATATTGGAATTGCTTGTCTGACTGTCCCCCAAGAATGTAAGGTGCAAGGGTGCTGGAACCCCACTGGCCTTGTAACCAAGGAAGAACCTGGCACACAGCAGGTGCTCGACATTATGTTTGTTGAATGAGTGAATGAACAGATGATTAAGTGGATGAATAGATCTGGATGCTAGGCATGGATGTGGCACATTATACAGTTGTCCTAACTTGGGGCGTCGGATCTCCTTCATGTAGTGGAGTGGCCAAGAGCCTTAGCTTTGGAGTGAAACAAATGGATCAGGGGTGGGGGGTGGGGGAGGTGGGGGAGGCCAGTGTAGTGGCTCACTCTTGTAATACTAGCAATCTGGGAGGCCGAGGCAGGAAGATCGCTTGAACCCAGGAGTTCGAGACCAGCCTGAGCAAGAACAGACCCCATCTCTATACAAAAATTTAAAAATTAGCCTTGCATGATGGCACATGCCTATAGTCCTAGCTACTTGGGAGGCTGAGGCAGGAGGATCACTCTAGCCCAAGAGTTTGAGGTTGCAGTGAGCTACACCACTGCACTCTAGCCCGGGCAACAGAGTGAGACCCTGTCTCAAAAGAAAAAGAAAAAGAAAAGAAAGAAAGAAAAGAAACAGAGAGATTTCTGATAGTATTTGTGTATGTGTGACATTACCAAGTTACTGGGCCTCACTGTGCCTTGGATTTTCCACCTGTAAAATAGGATAATATCATCTCAAAGCGGTTGTAATAAAAAGCATGCCCCGTGTGTGTGAAGGGCTCAGCAGATAGTATTTATCAAATGAAATGGTAACTCCATTTCTGCTGCTCAGCAGGATGGCAGTTTTGCCCTATAAATCAGGGTGATGGTACCTATCTCTCAGGGCTGCTATGAGAATAAAATAAAATAATGTATGTAGAGCAGTTAGCATGGTGGCTGTAGTTCTGGCTGTAACTCTTACAGCACACTTGAGTCCCATAACATAATGTGATGGTCAGGAAGCCTGGGTCTCTGTGACTCAGAAACAAATTCCTTCTCTCCGAAGCTCAGTTTTTATATCTGTACAATGGGTCAGTTGAACAGGCTTCCTGGAGCTCCCAAATGCCACAACTCTGAGCCCTGCCCAGTCCTTATCATCCCTGACACTGCCAGGCACTCTCTCATCACCTTTGAGCCCACTTTCCAAAGAAAAAGGAAAGACCCCTCCCTCTCTCTCTCTACCTCTGCTCCTTCAACCTCTCAAAGCTGATTTACTGGGTGACTCATCCCCTCTGTGGTCTCTGCTTCCAGCTTCCCCTGGGTGCTAATGGGCTAATCAGAGACGCTAATGGAACCTACAGGAACTCAGTGTTAGCTAATGGGGTCGCCCCATCTGCTCTCCCTGTAACCCAATGCCTTCACCCCGGTAAAAGGCACTGGGGGTTTCCTGTTGGCTCTAATCTGTTGGTTTCTGACATCTTGAAAGGCAGAGGGCTGGAGGGGGCAGGAGGTGGATTGACAGAAGGTGGGACAAAGTGGGAAAGGCTCCGAACCAGCAGTCAGGACACTGGGCTCCCATCCCAGCTCTGCCACTGGCTTGCTGTGTGAACTTGCACAAATCCATTCCCTTCTCGGGGGCCTCAGTTTCCTCATTTGTAACATGAGGCAGGTTGGGCTGTGAAGACCTTGATGGAGCTAGCACTCTGGAATTACCAAATTCTGTTGCTTTTGCAGCTGAGAGGTGAATGTCCTTTCAATATCAATCAATTCCAGAAACTACTGAGCACCTACTATGTGCCAGCCTGTGCCATCCCCCCCCATGGACTGGGGTGAATGAGGCCCAGTTCCTACCCCAGGTGCTCCTGGCAACGTGCCATCCCGCTTCTATTTTCCACAGAACAGAGGTGGGGAGAGAAGGGAGGCCCCTGTACTTCCTGAATATCCCCTGGGTGCCAGGCTGAGGGCACGGAGAAGATACAGGAAGTTTCCGATCCTCTTCTCCATTCAGTTCTCTGACTATCCCACTTTCTCTTGCCTCGTGGCCTTTGCATGAGCCATTCTCTATGCCTGGAATAGTCCCACCTCCCCTGCCCTTTGCCTCCCTAAATTTATTTTTCAGGTCTCACCTTCATTCATCCCTTCAGTCATTCCTTCTTCATTCATTCATCCCACACCGATAGGGCACTTACTTTGTGCCAGGCTGTGGGGCCCAGGAGTGAACAAGATGCACTCTGTCCATGTGTCCTGGGAGCCTGCAGATTTTTATGGGAGGAGACAATCAATGAAATAATTTTATTTTTACAAAAAAAAAAAGATCACTTAAGTTAGGATGAACACAGGAGGGACAGAAAGGAGGGCTGAGATACAAAGTGGGTGGGGGCGATCTGGGAAGAGGCAACAGCACTGCACAGCTAGCTCCGCGGCAGGAAGGAAATGGCTTCTTAGAAGGATGAGAAGACCAGTGTGGCTGGAGCAGAGTGAAGGAGGAGGCAGGGGAGGCTGGGGACAAAAGCTGGGGACAGAGGCGGGAGCATGAAGCCAATGCCCCCCTACACCCCTTGCCATGTTCATCCAGCTCCCTTGCCCTCCCTATCACAGCATCTGTCTGGACTGTGATGGACAGTGACTGGACTGTCACTGCCTGTCATTTCCCTGACTCCCCAGCTAGATCACCTCCTGTAAGCATGTGCCCTCTATTCTTAACTCACTAGTTAAAGTAAAATCCTCATTATCTGTGAGCACTGCCAAACACTGTCTCTCCAGTCTGCACCAGCTCAGGACTCAGCCCACCACTCATCTCATGAGGGGCACAAATGAGACACCCAGGAATCAGGATGGACTCCTTGATTTTTTTTTTTTTTTTTTGGAGACAGAGTTTCACAGTGTTGCCCTGGCTAGAGTGCCATGGCGTCAGCCTAGCTCACAACAACCTCAGACTCCTGGGCTCAAGCGATCCTCGTGACTCAGCTTCCTGAGTAGCTGGGACTACAGGCATGCGCCACCATGTCCGGCTAATTTTTTCTATATATTTTTAGTTGGCCAATTAATTTCTTTCTATTTTTAGTAGAGACAGGGTCTCGCTCTTGCTCAGGCTGGTCTCAAACTCCTGACCTTGAGTGATCCACCCGCCTCAGCCTCCCAGAGTGCTAGGATTACAGGCGTGAGCCACCGCACCCAAACAGAATCCTTGATTTTGATTTCTCTCTTCCCAGTATCCGGGAAAAGACCTGTCCGCTCTGCCTCTCAAACCATCTGGAATCTGCCCCAGCCACCCTGGCAGCTGCTCAGAGGCTCTCTCTTCTACTTCCTCCATCACACCCCACCCCTGCTTAAAACTAATTTTTTTTTCATGCTATGCAGAGTGAAAGCAAAACAAAAACAAAAGCAGTCACTTCCTACAGTGCTTGAAATAAAACGTTGTCCAGGTCTGCAGGCCCTTGCAGCTCTGGCTTGTCTTTCTGGGAACTCACCTCCTGTATACTCCCCTTCCCTCCACTCCTCTCCCCACACTGCTCTGATCTCTCAGTCCCTAGTCATTCTTTTTCTGATTCCTACACATTCCAAGGTCTATTCTTGCCTCAAGGAACATGTGCTGTTCCCTCCAGCTAGAATGCTATTTCCCCAGATGTTCATGGCTGCTTGACTGCTTCCTTCTCAACCAAACTCAGCCTTCATGACCACCCCACCCTCCCCACCACCACTCCCCATTCTACACCCACTTATCCTCCCCACCCCCATATCCTCCTTTGGTCATCCAGGTATGTGTTTATTGTCAGCCTTCCTCTTTCTAAAACCAACTGCTTGAGATCAGGGACCTTATCTGCCTCACTCACAGCTGTGGCCCCAGAACCCAGCCCATCACAGGCCCTCGGGTATCAGTTACAGGATGAATGGATTTGCTGATCTCTTTTATATGCCAGGCTCTGTTGTGGGCATTTTACATGCACTATCTGACTGAATCTTGCAGTGGCAACCCCAAGAGAGAAGCTGCAGCTTAGGCAGGTGACGTGACCTGCTCAAGGTCATGCAGCTAGGAAGGGATGGAGCCAGGATTCAAACCAGCCTGCGCCCCAAGACCACACTTACAGTTCCAGTGGTGTGCTGAGCCTCCTATTAATAGCAAACCCTCAAGCATGAATGAATGAATGAACGAATGGGCAAATTATAAACACCTGGACTGAGCGGCATGCCTGAATGACACTTCCGGCTTTCAGGAGTTCCCTGTCCTCATCTCCTCGGGTCTCTGTTTTGGAGTGGGGAAAGAAGGGAGCCCCCACTGACTGGGGGCCTACTGTGCGCCAGATACCGTGCCCAGTGGCCCCTGTGGCTATCTGCTCTGCCTAGCGTGGCCGCCACCAGCAGCCTAGGCATGAGGCGGGGGGAGCAGAGGAGGACCCCAGGGAGCGTCGCATCCCGGTGGCGGCGGGCTCTCCCCGGGGGGCAGCCCTGCTATCTTGCGAGAGCCGTGTTTCTGGCCGGCTGCCACCCGCCTGCCAGCCCAGCGTCTCAGCTCATCAATCACGCGGCCGCGCTCCGCCGGGCCGGATCTCAGAGGAAGACGAGTCTGCAGGAGCCGGAACGGGCCGCGGGCTCAGGAGGGAATCGCGGCCACCGCGAGGGAGGGAGGGAGGGAGGGAAGGCTCAGAATGACGGCCCCGGGCAGGATCGATCTGATCCCCGGCAGCTAAGGAGCGGCAGGGGCAGGGTTTCCACCGGGAAAGCAGCGAGAAAGCAGAGGTGGAGAAAATGGCTGTGTGGGCGGGGGCGGCTTCCCACTGCAACGGAAACTCAGCCTGGCTGGTGCCCTGCCAGCGCCCGCGGCTCCCGGGGGCAGACGGACGCTCCGGGAAAGGGGCGGTTCCGGCGCTGCTGGGTGGCGGCCGGGCTGCCCTCCCGCACACGCCCGCTGGGGCTCCCTGGTTTCCCGGACCTGCTCCCCCTGCACCCGGGAGGGCGTGGCGGCGTGGCCGGGCATCTCCCTCCTCCCCGGAAGCCTCTCCTTCCTCCCCGGCAGCCTCTCCTTCCTCCCTGGCAGCCTCTTGGGAGTGGAATTGTGCCGTCTCCCCGGAGAAGTTCCGCTGAAAGCCGAGATGTCTGAGCCCAAGACTCCCCAGTCACCATCTAGTCCAGAGAGGCAAAGCAGCAGCCCTTGGCTTTTGTTTTTGTTTTGCTTTTCAGTCTGCACAATTAAAAAAGAAGAAGAAGAATTAGTTGCCAACATTTAAGCAGGAATAGATTGCACATAAAAATCTGATTTCTGGTTTCCCTTAAAATCTCCAAAGATCTGGCAACTCTGGGCTGGCCTTTCCCAGAGCTGAGACTGCTCCAGACAGAGCCCGCCACGCCCACTGCACCCCTTTGTGTTCCCCAGGCCCCCGCGGGCTTGGAGTTTTCTGTCAAACCCTGCACTGGGGAAAGTGAGGCCCACAGTGGGCAAGGAACTTAAGCAGGGACCCACGAGTGACAGTCCTGGAGCTGAGAAGCCTCCTGGTTTCATATCTCTCATGAGCCTCGTAACCTTGGGCAAGTAAGGGAAGAACCCCTCTGAGCCTCAGTTTTCTCATACATAAAATGGATTACAATAGATACTGCACATTTAACACTTAGCACCATCCTTTGTATGTTTACAAGGAAGATCCTCTTAATTTTAAATAGGTTGTATATATGGTAATATAACATTCCAGTTAAAACACACACACACACAGGCCACCAAAGTACTTAGTGGCTTAAAACAATACCATGTTTGCCTGAAAATAAGACAGGATCTTATATGTATTTTTCCTTAAGAACACACCCTAGGGCTTATTTTCAGGGGATGTGTTATTTTCCCCTCAAAGCCTCAGCTTGCAGCACGCACAGGATGGCCAGGACCTGACAGGGGGAGCCAACCTTGTTGGTGGGGCTGCCCGCACCTTTCCGGTCACCTCTGGGATAGTAGCTGTCACGATGGTGCAGATGAGAAGGGCTGCTCGTCTTCTTTACCATTCAGCGACACGAGGAAATGCATGGATTGTGCAGATACGCTTCGAAGCCAAGCCCATCACTAGGTCTTATTTTCGGGGTAGGGCTCATATTGTGCAAATGCTTAGAAATCCTGCTAGGGCTTATTTTATGGGTAGGTCTTATTTTCGGTGAAACACAGTAATATATTATTTAATCCTAGCACTCTGGGAGGCCGAGGCGGGTGGATCACTCAAGGTCAGGAGTTTGAAACCAGCCTGAGCAAGAGCGAGATCTCGTCTCTACTAAAAATAGAGAGAAATTAGCTGGACAACTAAAAATCTATAGAAAAAATTAGCTAGGCATGGTGGCACATGCCTGTAGTCCCAGCTACTCGGGAAGCTGAGGCAGGAGGATTGCCTGAGCCCAGGAGTTTGAGGTTGCTGTGAGCTAGGCTGACACCACGGCACTCTAGCCAGGGCAACAGAGTGAGACTCTGTCTCCAAAACAAACAAAAAAAATTAATATATTATTATCTCTTGTGGCTCTGTATGTTGACTTAGTTCAGATGGGTGGATCTCACCTGGGGTCTCAGGAATTGTTGAGGTCACATGACAACTGGGAACACAGTCATTTGAACGTTTGACTGGGACTGAACTACCAAGATGGCACACTTACACGGCTGGCCTATGATGTTAGCTGTCAGTGGGGTGCTCAGATGGGACTGTTGACCACACTGCCTCCGTGGGGCCACTCCATGTGGCTTGGGCTTCTCCCAGCATGGTGGCTGGGGTCTCAGAGAGCAAGAGCAAGCAATCCAAGAGAACCCGGGGTAGCCACATGACCTTCTATGACCTAGCCTTAAAAATCATAATATCAGTCCCACCATTCTTTATTTTTCTAACCATTTGCAAACCACTCAGATCCAATGAGAGGGGACATAGATTCCGTCTTTCAAAGAATTCTGGGACCATGCTTTAAAATCATCACAACATTATATGTTAACTGAAAAATAAGTTTTCCTTCCACCCCATCCTCTCAGGGCTGAATTACCCCCCACCCCAGCAGCAACTACTACTAACCAATTTCTTGTTTATCTTCCCAGAGAGAGTCCACATATATATAGGCATGAGAGTTAGGCATGTATATATATCTCTACTATCTACCCCGGCTATCCAAATATTAATACTATTCCAACATTAAAACCAAATGGATTCAGATAACCTCTTGGATGAACTAATTACTATCCGACTCTTGCTATTTGCTATCTAAAATGAAATACAGGAGTCAAAGATTCCAATAATGTAGCATTCCTTGCTTTCTGAACCCTCACTATCTGAATTCAGAAACATAAATAGATTTGGATAGCAAAAGATGCTTGTATAAATATACATACAAACACCTCTTTTTACTCCCCCACCAAAATATGAGTATACTAGATACACAATTCTGTGCCTTGCATTCTTCACTTAACAATTTATCTCAAAGATCGGCCCGCTTCAGCATATATACACGGGCCTCATTTCTTGTATGAGCACAGAGCATTCCATTGTTCAGATGCACCATAATTTGTTTAATTAAATCACCTCCTATTGGCCACTTGCTCTTTTTTTCCAGTCTTCTGCTAATCATAATCCACACTGCAGTGGATAGCCTTTTCCAGAAGTCTTTGTGCACTTGTGCAAGATTATCTGTGTGATAAATTCCTAGAGACCGAATGCTTCGTCAAAGGGAAGGCTTCCCATGACCATCTATGCTATATCCCACCAGAGCAGGCTCAGACCCTACATCTCTTATGTGCTGGCCAGGATCTTTTGCCCTTGCTCATGCTGTCTGTCACCTGTGGGATCCTGCCTGCTTCCAGGGCAGCAAGTGACAGCTGTTTCCCAGCTACTCATCAAGGTTATACAGAGGCCTGCAGGGGTAAGGGAATGAGGGGAGCGAGCAGGGGGTGATGTGATGGCTTTTGTAAAAGAAAGATATGGGGGAGCTGCGGGGCACCTCACCCCACTTATCTACCTCCTGATCTTCAGCAATTGCTGCATCTGCTCTCAGACCCCAAAGCAGTTTGCTGGGGTGATCCAGGCTGCTCCCACTACCCTACTCCCTTTAAAGAGAAGAGAGAGGCTGGGCGTGGTGGCTCATGCCTGTAATCCTAGCACTCTGGGAGGCCGAGGCGGGTGGATCGCTCAAGGTCAGGAGTTTGAAACCAGCCTGAGCAAGAGTGAGACCCTGTCTCTACCAAAAATAGAAAGAAAATTAATTGGCCAACTAAAATATATAGAAAAAATTAGCCGGGCATGGTGGCACATGCCTGTAATCCCAGCTACTGGGGAGGCTGAGGCAGGAGGATCGCTTGAGCCCTGGAGTTTGAGGTTGCTGTGAGCTAGGCCGACACCACGGCACTCTAGCCTGGGCAACAGAGTGAGACTCTGTCTCAAAAAAATAAATAAATAAATAAAGAGCTCACTTCTTGTGTCAGCTCTGCACCCAGCTGTAGTACAGAGCAATCTGTAGAATCCTCCAGATGTGCAAAGGCCTGGGGGAGGAGGCACAGGAAGGCCCCCAGTTGCCCTTTCCCTGCTTTTCAGGTATCACAGGACATACCATAAGTGCTGGATTCTACTTCTGGGCACACTAACCTCTCCGTGCCTCAATTTCTTCTTCTGTTATGTGGGAAGAATAATAATACCACCCAGGCTTGGTGTGAAGGTTAATTGGACTAACAGTTTGCAAAGTGCTTAGAACACTCCCTGGAACATATACAGCACAAAATTAATATTAGGTTTCTTTTTCATTCTCATTTAATCCTCACAACTTCTCTTGGAAAGACAGGGCTATTTTTGTCTTGGTTTTATAGATAAGGAAACAGAAACCTGGAAAGATAAAGTGACCTTTTGGAGGTCACATAGCTATAGTGATAGGATTCAAACTAGGTCATTCTGACTCCAGCTTAATCCTGCTCCATCATGCAGTTGATTCAAATCACATTTGGTGAACAGGCTGGGGACTTTGGTGGCGCTGCTGAAGCTCCCATGCTGACAGTTGGGCCCCGGGTGTTTTGGCCTGCCTGTCACTGCATCCCTTACCTCCAGCCCACTCTTGCAAATAGAAAGCCCACATGGCCAGCAGCCTGTTCCCCAGGCCAGAAGGAAAAGGGTGGAACTGGGAGGAAAAAGGGCTGTGGGGAAGGGGAATAAGATAATTTTCACGCTCTGCATTGTCGTGACTATTCATTGAGCCCTTCTTATGTGGCAGATACTGTACTCAGGGATTTACCTGCCAAATAATTTAAGATCCCTGTGGCTGCAAGTAAAGGAAACCCAATTAAATAAGGAAAAGGCTAATGAATTGGCCCTTGGAACTAGGCAGTCCAGGCATGGATTTGGCTTCAAGCAATGCACGAGAATGTCTACATCATCTTCACCATCTCAGCTCTGTTTCCTTCTAAGAAGTGACTTTATCCACAAATAGACGGGCTCTCTCCAGACTTGTATTCTCCCAGCTCTGTAATCCCAGGAAGAGATCCTCTCCCAAGGCAGGCTCTGGTCAGCCTGCTTGAGGCTTGAACCCACCACCCGAAGGACCAATTGCTGTTGCCAAAAAGGGGATATCATGATTGGCCATCCCCGTGCCCAGGAAGAAGCCAAGGCTGTGATTAAAAGGCTCTTGCTTTCCTTCCAGTAACTTTCAACAGGGAAGGGTCCATGTGCTCTTGCTGGGCAAGGAGCTCACCGATACTGTGCTCAAGGGTCTGCTGTACCCCTTGGCTCAGAGCCCTGGATGGAGGTTTGCAGGCTTGTTTTCTACTCTGTGGGCCTGAGTCAGGCTTTGCCAGGGGCTCAGGTTTGGGACAGGGGCTGGGTTGCTTTCTATCTGTGTGTTCTTACATGCAAGAAGCAGTCCTCGTCAAAGCTGGCTTGTCAAACAACGTCCCAGCCAGCCACCCTACTCCCTAATGGGAATCCCTGACCTCTTCCACACCAACTCTACCCCAGCCAGCTCCTATTACAAGCCACAGCCCCTCCCAGTCCCCGGATTTGGTACCTCTTGCTGCTCCTCTGCCTGCCTGGAAGGCTATTCCTCTCTCCTGATTGACTCCTTCTCACCCTGTGGCATTCAGCTCAGGAGTCACTTTCTTCAGGAAGCTTCTATGACATGCCTGCTGTACTCCCCCTGGTCTAGAGGCCCCTTCCCTGTACTTGTATAGCATTAATCACATTCTAATGAAATTCTTTTTACTGGTCTGTATTCCTCACTAAATCCTAAATTCTCTGAGGGTAAGAACTTCATCTTTGCACACAGCTGGTGCTCCATAAATGTGTGTTGAATTGACGAATGAATGAGTGAGGAACACCTCTAGGACTCGTGGCATCCCCTTTGCAGGTCTGGGCAGAGACCAGGGCTGCCTGGGGTGTCTGCTGGGCTTTCGGGCAGGGCAGGAACACAGCCGGGATCCTTGGGGTGTCGTCGGCAAATCCCTCTGATTTCAGGCAACCAGAGCAGGCTTTAAGGGGCCCAGGTCATTGCTGGCTTCTTTCTGCCCTGCAGAAAATAAAGTAGAATTTACTCTTAAGGGTTGGGCATGGTGGTTCACACCAGTAATCCTAGCATTCTAGGAGGCCGAGGCGGGAGGATCACTTGAGGTCAGGAGTTTGAGACCAGCCTGAGCAAGAGCAAGACACCATCTCTAGTAAAAAAAAAAATAAAAATAAAAAAAGAATTTCGTCTTTAGGGAAATCGTAGAGGAAATCATAGACTTGTGGGGAATGTTAGAGTCATGGAAGCTTAAGTCAGAGGTGATTTTTTGCTTACATAACTGATTGGGGTGGGAGGAGGGAAAACTTTCTCTCTACCCTCTTAGTTTTAACAATTGGAGGCCAGGCCTGTAAATTAAACTGACAAAAGACAGATTAGCAAGAGAATAGACAATTTAATCATGCCCCTCCAGGAATTCACAGAAAAATGTGAACCAAGGAGGTGTTTAGGATTGGAGGGGAGTGGGTGGGATGGTATATACCATCTAAATAGAGGAAGTGAGGGGAGAATGACTTTTACAGGAAAACAAATGACTTTTAGGAAAGACAAATGGGCCCCTAGGAGAATAGATGGGAGATAGGGTAATTTTGTGACAATGTCAGTTTAGATGTGGTGACTTCTAGCATCCAGTGATAAGAGTCAATCTTCCCTGATTGCTCCTGGGAGGAGATTTATGATCAGGAACTCAAATGCCTGATGCTCAAAATAATTTTCATGCCCTGGTGGTGTATTCAGGATTCCTTCACTGAGAAGTCCAGGGATAAGATACTGACTGCATCAGTTAAAGCTAGATCTAGGGGCTCAAACTATTTCAACAAGTCCCTGTGTCCTCTTATAGACGTCAATGACTCCATCTGTTGCCCTCTCCCTCCCTCTCTACACTGTCTTCTCTGTGATGGTCTCAGGCAGGCTCTTCTGGCAGGGCCAGATGGCCCCCAGCACCTTCCGATATGCAGCAAGCCAAGTGCTGGCAATTTTACTTTTCCCAAGAGTTCCAGCAAATCCCTGGGATTGGATCTCCTTGGATCCAGCAGGGGAAGAAGAAATCTGCTGACTGGCCGGGCCTGGCACACACACCCACCCTGGAGCCAGAGGGTGGGAAGGCAGAGAAAGTCAGCCTCGCCCAAACCACGTGGACAGACAGTGGAGAAGATGTGGCTTCCTGAAGTATAAGTGGGGTGCTGCTCGGAGAAGGAGCAGAGTGGATGTCGGGCAAGGGAAAGCCACAGATGTCCTCTCTACAGAGAGAATTCTACAGTGTGAGGAAAGCTAGATCACAGCAATGGAATCACAGAGTCTCAGAAGGCCCCTTAAAAGTGGGCTCATCCAGCCCTTTATGTGACAACTGCTTGCCTAGTTACCCCAGAGAGCCCCATTCTGTCCCTGGCTGATGCCTGTGTCCTGGGCAGCCTGGGGGTCAGAGGAGGTATCTGCCTGGCATTCCCCCTCCCTCCTCACTGCTCTTTCACTGGAAGATTCTGGGTCACAGCTGCCCACCAGGCCTTGTTTATGCTTCTTCCCAGTGAGCTCCGGGCTCTGGCCATCCGCCAGGCTGGCCACCAGCCATGCTGACCACAGACTACATTCTCTCTCCCTGACACAGAGGCCCAGTCGGAAGGACATCCGGGGATCATCCACAGCTAGAAGTAGGCCAGGGTGCAGGGAGCAGTCAACTCTGAGGCCAAGGCCGAGGTCTCACTCTGGACTAGGTACCAGAGTCTCCCCTCCGCATCCAGCACTGGGTCTAGGAGCCACGACCACGCCTCTCCAACCACAGACTGGAGCATCCTGTTCAGACCTGCTCAGACACTCCTGAGACCTGGGCCATTATGGTTCTCCCAAGCGAAAGCCAACAGCAAGAGGAAAGGAAGGGTTAACCTAAACAAAGCCTTACAGGGTGGAAAGGCCAGGCCTTCCTCTCTCTCTCCCCCCAACCCTCTGCTCAACCAGCAGAGGTTCAGAGGTTCAGTAGAGGCTGAACCAGGTCTCAGATTCCTTGGTGGCTCCTGCCATCCCTTCTTCCCTTCCTCCTTCCTTCTCCACTTCTCCCATCACAGAATGTTCCAGCAGAAAGGGAGCTTTAAAAACATCTAATCTGGAGATTGCAGACTGGCACCTCATAGTCCAGGACATGTTGTATTTGGCCCTCCCACTTGTTAAGAAAAATTTGAGCCAACATTTAAAAATTGGTAGATTTCACATAAAAATTCATGTGTCTGACTTCTCTAAAAAGCTTGTGAGATCTGCTAGCACTGGGTCTGCATGTCCCTGTGGCATTAACTGGCCAATGCTGAGTGTCAGTTGCTCCTGAAGATAGCAGGCATCCTACATTTGCTGCCTGGACAGGGAGTGGACCTCAGGTCCCTTTTGTTCACATCTGATGAGACCAAGTGCCGGTTGTCATTTTCTTTCACTCTTACATTTTTGTTTTTATTGCTTTAGGTAGTTTGTCTCTATGGCTCCATCTGAAATAGGAAATGAAAGAGAGGGTGACATTTTTTTTTTTTGAGACAGAGTCTCACTCTGTTGCCCAGGCTACAGTGAGTGCCGTGGCATCAGCCTAGCTCACAGCAACCTCAAACTCCTGGGCTCAAGCAATCCTCCTGCCTCAGCCTCCCTAGTAGCTGGGACTACAGGCATGCGCCACCATGCCCGGCTAATTTTTTCTATATATGTTTAGTTGGCCAATTCATTTCTTTCTATTTTTAGTAGAGACGGGGTCTCACTCTTGCTCAGGCTGGTTTCGAACTCCTGACCTTGAGCGATCCACCCGCCTCGGCCTCCCAGAGTGCTAGGATTACAGGCGTGAGCCACCACGCCCGGCCAAAGGGTGACATGTTTCAAGGAAATCCCAAGAGAACCCACCTTTTTATAGAGGGAATGAGTATTCCTAGATGTTTCTATCATTGGCTTGGCCCCAGTAAGCATTTGGGTTTGCAATCAAAATCTGATCCACCCCCACCCCTAGTTTTGCAGAAGGACTCATCAGGGCCCAGAAAGGTACAGTCCAGTCTCTTGGCCAAGGATGCACAGTGAGCCAGGGGAAAGGTACCTATACCTGCATGTCTCAGATGGCAAGGGGGCTTTGGGTTCCCTCAGTTACACCTGTTCTCAGTAGGGATGAGGGCATCCTTTAAGAAGTAGCACCACTCTCATCTCTGTACCTCCTGCTTTCACAGGGGGCCTTTGCAGAGGATACAAGTGGCAGGGTCAGAAGCCTTTGAGGAAGGAGGGGTGGGAGGGAGCAAAGGCCATCATCCAAAGGGCTGTCTGGGAGCTGGGAGATGATTTGCTCTCGGGCTCCAGGCTCTATGCAGTGGTCCCTGGGAGGCACACTTCTTCTTACCAGAAGGAAGAAGTTTCTGTTGGATCTTGCTGTTCGAAGAATGAGCCTGGAGAGATAGGAAGGTCCTGCTCTTGGAGACCATAAAGAAAGGCAGAAAGCCACCGATGGGGATGCTATAGCGAGATGGGAAGCAGAGTGTCTGGGTAGAGCTGAGGTTACTTTTTTGGACCTTCTCTGATAAATATTAGAGGCTTTGGGAGCCTCCTAAAATCACAAAGGGTTATGTGTCTGAGGAGAGTATTTATGACTTTTTTCAGATTCAGTAGGGTCATCTGAGCTCACAAAAAGATTATCATCCTCAAAAAACTAAAAATAGAACTACCATGTGATCCAGCAATCCTGCTGCTGGGTATATATCCAAAAGAAAGGAAATCAGCTTATTGAAGAGAGATCTGCACTCCTATGTTTATTGCAGCAGTATTCACAATAGCCAAGATATGGAATTGGCCAGGCGTGGTGGCTCATGCCTGTAATCCTAGCACTCTGGAAGGCTGAGGTAGGAGAATTGCCTGAGGTCAGGAGTTTGAGATCAGCCTAAGCAACAGTGAGACTCCGTTTCTTCAAAAAATAGAAAAATTAGCTGGGCATCATGGCGCACACCTGTAGTCCCAGCTACTTGGAGGGCTGAGGCAGGAGGTTACATGACCCCAGGAGTTTGAGGTTGCTGTTAGCTATGATGATGCCACTGCACTTTACCTGGGGTGAAGACAGAGCAAGACCCTGTCCTCCCCCTCCCAAAAAAGATATGGAATCAACCTAAATATCCTTCAACAGATGCATAGGTAAAAAATGTGGTATATATACAAAATGGAATTATTATTTGGCTATAAAAAAAATGAAATCGTGACATTTGCAGCAACATGGGTGGAACTGGAGGTCATTAGGTTAAGTGAAATAAGCTAGGTACAGAAAGACAAATATTACATGTTCTCACTCATATGTGTGAGCTAAAAAAGTGGTTCTCATGGAGGTAGAGAGTAAAATGGTGGTTACTAGAGGCCAGGAAGGGGAGGGGAGAGGAGGAGATGAAGAGAAGTTAGTTAAGGGATACAACAATACAGTTAGAGAGAAGGAGTAAGTTCTAGTATTTGGTAGTACAGTAGGGAAACTATAGTTAACAATGATTTGCTGTATATTTTTAAATTACTAGAAGAGAAGATTTGTAATGTTCCCAACACAAAGAAAAGAGTTGGGCCTGGGTGGTAGTGTAGGACACACCTTATCTTTCGCAGGACACACCTTGTGTTTCAACAAAGGTTGCAACATACTGGGCTAACGGTTGAC
>VBSM01003214.1:9107230-9126982 GCA_008086735.1 Cheirogaleus medius | reverse complement strand
CTGAAATGTAAACAAAAAAACAAAAAGCTGTAAATAAAATCGACTAAATCCAAATTATTTGTGTGTGTTTCTCAAAAAGCTTTGAAAAATTTCAAGATGGTAGAAAATTATTCTTTGTAATAGTGTTTAGAGGAGGTGAACAGTCAAACTTCTATTTTGCTATTTACCCTATTAGGGAATATATTATCTGAGAATAGTTAAACTTCAGTAATAAGAGATGAATCAGTATATTCTTAAAATGAGGTTTTGTATTGTAGAGGTCTGATATGATTCTAGATTTGATACCTCCCGCCAATTTCTCATAAATGTGTGGGTTTAAATTTTTATTTTTAGCCTTAGTATTTTATCACATGCTTCAATTTTTTACATTTGGGTAATTCTAACTGGTCTCTTCTGTTTGGTCTTCTGCCTCATGTATCACTGCTTTTGGGGCTAGTAACTTAGCTTATTATTTTTCTGCATGGTCCATCTGTCCCTAAGATTTGATTTCTTATTTTCCATTTTTAGCCTTGTATTAGTGAAAAATATATCTGATTGCCTGTGGAGGCAAGTTTATCATAAGGTTTTTAAAGTTGCTTTCATACTTTTTGTGTCTGACTTAACTTTTACATATGATATAATTTTAATTTGATACTTTTAGAAACTTAAAAATTTAAAGAGAGCAGCTTTTTGTGGATTTCTAATAATTCAATTTGAAATATCTTATTTGCTATGGAATTAATAATGAAAAGATTAATGGAGATTGAAAATCAGTAGTCTTGCCAGCTTTCTTAAGCTTATGGACTTTGATTAATTACCAATTTCTGCAAAAGCAAGTAGAATTTCTTTTGGGGAACTCAGTCAATGCTTTTTGATTATAATAAACACACAGTTTTAAAAAGATGTTTCACTTGAATAGAACATATTCTTTCCTGCAAACAGAAATACTTATATACTATTTTAAAAAATTCTTTGTTTGATTATAACAGGTTGAAAGAAGAGCATAATGTGATTGAGGGGTTTATAAGAAAGTATCCTAAGTTTTTCCAAGTATTGTTTCCGATTAATGAACTTGTTCATTCAGGTATTTTTGAAAGTTTGAAATCTAAAGTTTAGAAAGATTTAAATAAAAGTCACCCAAAATATGTAATTCCAAGGCTTTGTGTAGTGATGAGTTTTATCTTAATGTAGTGGTTTTGAAAGAGGAGTTTACTAATACAGTCAGGTGCTTTGGTAAATGTGCTCTTGTGGCATAAACCAAGTTTGATTTGTTCCAGAAGCCACGGGGAAAAAGAAAGAAAGTAATAAAATTGTGATAAGTACAAAACTAACATTCAGTTTTGTAGAACATACCTTTGGAAAAAAGGTTGAAGCATAATCACAAATTTGAATCATCTAATTATCATGGTAAATGATCCCTCCATGTTATACTGGTAGGCATATTTCATCAGAAGTTTCAATAAGGAGACAAGTTTTAAAGAATCTCTGTAATCTTAGATGTATATCCTAAACACTAATAGCTGTATATTAAACAATGTTTTATTCAAATGGAAATTTTTTAGGCGGCTAAATTTGTCCAGTGTCTACTGCAGATGGATATAGAATTGAATTGGGTAATTGTAGCCCACTTTGACATTTCTCTTTGAAATGATAAAAGTAGGCACTTACACTTCATATGGAGATAACCCAAGAGGGTATTTTTTCCCCTTGCAGAGGGAGAAAACTAGGCTTAGACCAAATCTCCAGTGACCTAAGAGCAGTGGCTAAAATGGGATTAGCAAGGAGAGAAACCAAGTTAAGTAAGAGTTGTGAAACATAAGGATGTCTTTACTTCTAGAAACTCTCAGAAACAGTATTTTCCCGTTGCATTTTCTACAACTTATGTAGACTAGGAAGCTAGTCATTTGGAAAGGACAACTATTGAACTCTCATTTACAGATGTGGAGTCAGAGACCTAAAAAGTACCAGTGAGTTATTGGGAAACTAGGATTCACTAGTCTGAAGCCCATTTGCATGACTGTGTGGTGTATTCCTAAGTGTTTTGATGGGAAAATCTGTAAATAGTAATTGTAGATTAGTAGTAAGTAGAATAGACAGGCAAAGAACATGGAACTGATACTGAAATCAGTGAATACATACATGTTCATTAGTGATCTGAGTATCTAAATTATAAAATATTAAATTGAGTTATACCCCTATTTAAGCAGCTTATGTTGAAGGAAAGGTACACATTTAAAGACTATAAGAATATAGAATAACTGAATTAGAAATACCTTAAGAAATCTATGATTTGGCTCTAAAATCCCCCCCCTTTTTTTTCCTTTTTTATTTTTGTTAAGGCTGGTCAAGTGGAGCAGTGGGAGTAAATTTTCCCTTTTAAGTTGTGAATGTTCTGTGGTTTGTGCCTGCATGGGTTCACTTTTGTTAGTACTTAGAGAAGAGATGGGCAAATGTCTAGAAAAGTTGACAATGTTTTGATTCAGGGATTTGTGCCTAGTGATGGCCTGAAGTAAGAAATTTGCTGGAGAAAATGTAGACCCAGTTTCTAAGTGGGGAAAATTTAGTGTTTGCTCTGGGATTGTACTAATAGCTATTAAATATTAATCTCTAATAGAAATGTCTAATATAGAGGAATTCAGAAATAGAACAAGAGGCTGGTGCCATGCCAATTTCCAGGAGAAAATAAAACAGCAAAGCTGCATTAATTACTTGACTTAGTTAATAGGCTCTTCATATTCTGTATTTACAGTTTGTGTCTACTTACTGTATTCCTTCAACAAAGTGAATAGAATTAAAAAATGAAAGCATTAGCAAATAATATGCTCTGTTATACCATTTTTAATAAAGGAATAGGAAGTATAAAGTCATAGTGATAGAGATGATCTATATATTTTGAGTTTTCCTGGCTATCTTGGTGTCTTTACCATGGATAATTGACGTTAAGATGATGAGAAGAGAAACAACTCTTGTTTAGTCTTAAATAAGAGACTTTTCATTTATAGATCCAAAAAGGATTATTTTTGCCTTTACTTGTGGTACTAGGTGGAAATCATTTTCTCCTTATGTCAGTAGAGAACTATGATTATTTTTGTGTGTGGTATTTTAAAAGTTGGTTAAATAGACATAACAATTTACAATCTTAACCATTGTATGGTTCTGTGGCATTAAGTACATTCACATTGTTGTGTAACCATCACCACCTTCCATCTGTAATTTGTTTTTTGATAGGAATGTTTTAAATTTGGGATGGTATTATTCTAGAAGATATTTGTAAATTAAGTCACAGACGTGTTTTTCTTGGTCAGGATTGTCATTGGACTATGCTACTGGCAGTGCTACTGGCTTCCAGGATTCTTTTCTAATCAACCTGCAGTCCTGTACAAGGAAATATTGTTGCCTACAGTGCTACTGGTGCCCTCACTTTTAAGAACTGTAACTGCCTCATGGTAAAATAAATGAATTAGTGTGACTGTATATATTTATTAGTACTCTTAAGAGTAGGTTTTAGTTAAAACTATCCCTTTCCAGTGACATAATAAACAATTTTTTTGGACAATTCTGAATATGGAAATCATTTAAATTATTTTAGTAATGGAATTAAACTAGTTTCCAAATGTCAAGTTTTATATACCATCACACTTTATGCCATATTTTCATAATATGTGTACTATTTTCTTTGACTTATTGACTTTTCCCACTTTTTATGTCAGTACAGTTAATAGAAAACAAATACGCCTTGACATACATGGATAGCCCTAATAAAATTCTAAGGTCATCTTCTGTATCACAGTTTGGTTGGAAACACTGGATTAATTTTTATATCATGCCTTTATGTCCATCTTGGGGTGAATTGAGTCAAATTTTAATGCCTTTAATTCTCTGAAATAACTAATTACCAAACTTTTATTTTTGTTAAAAATTCCTGTATTATTTTGACATAAAGATAGATTGGGGGGGAGGTGTAAAGGAAAAGGAGACAGTATTGACTCAAAATTTAATCATGATTCATCAAAATACTGAATTTCTGAATCAAAGTCTTATTTTTCAACTGAGTAACTTAGATGGCTATAGTTCACGCCGTCTAACTTGATGGGCCTTCTTTTGTTGAACAAAACTTTTGTTTGTAAAACAGTTTCATAAAGCTTGGATGTTAAAAGCAGACCAGTCAAAAAGTTTAAAATTAAATATATTTTCTTCAAATTCCTGATATTTTTGTAAGGTCTTATTTTAAAAAATGTTGAAAACACAGTCATTATTTAAATATGGAATTTTCCTTGTATCATAAGAATGTTAGTTACCTCACACTGCCTTAGAAATCTGAGTCTTGACCAGAAACCATGTTTAAAACTTCTTATAATTTTTTTCTATCCTGGTGTCAGTATCTAGAAGGAAAACCAAATATTTCATAGCTGAAATGTTAGGCTATGATAATCAGACTTTATTCCTTTTTTTGTAAATGAAAAAACTTGTAATTATAATGCATGTCAGGTTTTGGCAAGGACTTTTTTATTTTTTATTTTTTTACTATTTAAGGTAATTCTGTAACCCTCAGTGTCCCCTCACTTAGATTCACTTAAAAGCTACTGAAAGGCTGGGCTCGGTGGCTCACGCCTGTAATCCTAGTACTCTGGGAGGCCAAGGTGGGTGGATTGCTCAAGGTCAGGAGTTCGAGACCAGCCTGAGCAAGAGCGAGACCCCGTCTCTACTAAAAATAGAAAGAAATTAATTGGCCAACTAAAAATATATAGAAAAAATTAGCCGGGCATGATGGCGCATGCCTGTAGTCCCAGCTACTTGGGAGGCTGAGGCAGGAGGATCGCTTGAGCCCAGGAGTTTGAGGTTGCTGTGAGCTAGGCTGATGCCACGGCACTCTAGCCTGGGCAACAGAGTGAGACTCTGTCTCAAAAAAAAAAAAGCTACTGAAAAAGCCTAGGAGTATAGTTTTTTTTTTCCAGGTAAAATACAGAATTTTTTCATTGCCTGGGTTTTTGTAGAAATATGTCATCTAGTTGAGTGTAAAAGATAGGAATGGGTACTTACGAGTATTTAACTTGCCAGTGATGCAGGTGAGGTGGAACAATCTAACAGTTTTGCACCAGTAGTGCTGGATAGCAGGCTTTTATTGAGCAAAGACTCATTCTCTTTCACTTTGTAGGCACGTGGTTGAACGTATAAGTTCTTGAACCAGATTTCCTAGATTTGAAGCCTGATTGGATCTGCCCCTTATAAACTGTGTGTTCCTAGGCTGTTTACCTCAATGTCATGTGTGAAATGGGGAGAATAGTAGTACCTCCTCGTAAGGTAATTGTGAGAATTTAAATGAATATTTAAAGCAATAATAAAGTGCCTTGCACAGGACCTATAATACTTGCTATCATTACCACCACTACCACCACTTTGTGTGGCATAGGAATTTCATTCTGGTAGCATTTGATAATGTCTTTCTGCAACATATGCTCAGTATAAATGGAAAAATGTTATAGTAATGTTATTTTTACCTGAAAATTTCAATAATCATAGTGTGATTATACAAATGCCTGGAAGGAGCATGAACTCACTAGTTTTAACAGGCACTTGTGAAGGGTAACAGGTCGTGGGAATTATGTTTCAGGGAGACGTGGATTAACATTATCTTTCAATTCTTGCCCCATTCATTTATGTAACATGAATTCCTGGGATCTAGTGCTCACTTTCCCATTTCTGTTTTCCCTTGTGCCAAGCACAGGGCTGGCACGAGTAGAAACATTGTTTTCTTGTGAATGTATGAGGAAGAGTAATTTTGGTTTAGACATACGGACTAACCACCAATCACCATCTCAGATGCCCCCCACATCCCAAATCCTTACCAAGGGATAGAATCTGAGCTGGTGAGGCTCAGTGTAGTGGAGGTCCTGTTTGTTAGGAGAGCTTTACCAAGGTGTTAGACCAGAGTTACACTTGTCAGCTTTTAGGTAAATTAGCTGATTTACACAGGTGCTGTGTTCCCCAGGGACCCTGGCATTTTATTATTTTAATGTTTTGCTGAATGGTGAAAAAGTGGAGATTAATTTGAACATTTTTTATTGCTACTTGAATGATTGAGTAGGAGATTGTTTCCCTTTTTTATGAGGGAAATACCATACATTCCAAAGGCCTTGATCTGTATGTGTCATGGCCATATTTTCCAGAGGATAGTCATTTTCACCCATGGCTCTTTTTTTTCCTTTTTTTTTTTGAGACAGAATCTCGCTCTGTCGCCCTGTTGCCCCGGGTAGAGTGCAGTGACATCATTATACTTACTGCATCCTCAAATTCCTGGGTTCAAGCGATTCTCCTGCCTCAGCCTTCCGAGTAGCTGGGACTACGGGTGTGGGCCTTGATGCCTGGCTAATATTTCTGTTTTTAGTAGAGACAGGGTCTCATTCTTGCTCAGGCTGGTCTCAAACTCCTGAGCTCAAGGAATCCTCCTGCCTCGGCCTCCCAGGGTGCTAGGATTATAGGCGTGAGCCACTGTGCCTGGCCCCATGGCTCATTTTTGAGATGCTGTTGATCACAAACCTATGATCTCTCACAGTTTAGTTTTTAGCAAGGAATCTGGCTGGGAGTGGCAAATCTTGGTGTGAGTCCTGGTATGCTGGGAATAACTACGTGCAGTTTGTCTAAAACTCTAGAAAAATAACT
This sequence comes from Cheirogaleus medius, assembly GCA_008086735.1. Lineage (NCBI taxonomy): Eukaryota > Metazoa > Chordata > Mammalia > Primates > Cheirogaleidae > Cheirogaleus > Cheirogaleus medius. The sequence goes on along the minus strand of VBSM01003214.1, from coordinate 9,120,343 downwards.
GGTTAGAAAAAGCGCAAGGGCTAGAAAACCAGAATGTCCTGTTGTAAAACCAGGTACTGTTTATGCTTTCCCTGCTTGTTCATGTTGCATCATACCTTACTGTATTAAGAAAGTTTATGTTTATGTTGAGTGTTCAATGAGAAAATAGATATGTGCATGTGATCTTAATTTTTTAGATTTTAATTCTGGGCTTTGCTCTAAGAGCGTGACCTCCACTTTGTTCATACACTCTAAAAGGGAGAATGAGTGTTTACTTACCCTGTTGTGGTTTCCCCTTTAGATCTCTGCTACCTCCCAGAATAGTTGTTACTGTTGCACTTAAGCTTTCTCTTAATGGACAAAATAAATAATTTCCAATGAAATCACCTTTTCATGGGCATATCCCTCCATTTACTGCATCACAGCTGGGGCTCCCTGGCTATTCCTAATGGATATTCTGCTAGTGGTAAATTTGTAAAGAAAAACCTTGAGACCCTAAAAGCATTGAGGGGTAGCTCGTCTTAAACATTAGACCCACAAGTAAGGCACTGTGGACTGGCATGTTAATATTTTACATGGCATTTCAGGGGGTTGCAGGTGAAGAATTGCACAGGGAAAGATGAGATGATTTTTTGATGCATCTTGACTCTCTGCCTAAAATTGAAAAGGAGAATGATAGAATGATTGTTGAAACCTAACAGAACTTTTATTTAGGGAGGGAGAGTTTCAAAAGATAAATTCTTTAGTGCATTCACATTCTTTTTGTTTGTGTGATTACTGTTGGGTTATAGTTAATAGTATATTTAAATTTTTCTGGGAACAAAGGGGTAGTAAATACCTTATTATTAAATCTCATTTTTTTTTTTTTAGTTAGCCATCATATATTTTTATTTCATTAAAAGATATTTTAAAATTTGGGTAATTACAATTGTAACAGAAAACCAGCTTCATACCAAAAATACACTTTCAATTACTTTATCAAGCAAATAAAAACAATCTTCATTTATTTGCTCTTTCCAGAAGCTAATGTACAATAAAAATTTAATATAAGACAGACATGTGATTGAGCATACATACAAAATGAACATGTACTGAATGTTCAAAAACAAAATCTCATTTTTAAACAACTGTTTCCCTCTGAGTTAAGATTCTAAATTAGGTATATATAAAATTTCTCCTTTTCGATGTCAGAAAAGCCTTTTAAAAAGTTTTCATTATATATATGATATTACTTTTGATTTAGCATTTTAATAAGTAATTATTTTATTATAAGGACTGAATATTTTCTAGCTTAATGATCCCAAAGTTAACTACACTGATATGATAGATGAATTGTTCTTTATTTATACTTAAACTAGGGAAGTAAACAAGTATGTTTAAAAATAAGGCTTAAAACAGGTAATCCTTCACTTGAATTTATGCTTAGCATTTGAAGTCTCTGTTCTGAAAGCTTAAGTGAGAAAGCTTATCTTGTCATTAACTATTATTTTAACCAAGTATTACCTCACACAGTAAGTTTAGGTCCTTAATAGTATGCAAGGTTGGTCACTGGGATAAAAGGAGAAAGTTTCAGGCAGTTTTTGGTCATTCTGCTAAACAGGGTCATTGAGCTCATTAATGATGTAATATGGATAGGGATGACAAGTTCAGCACCACCGAAGATCATGACTACTCCAACACTAGGCGAGTGTTGGATTAGTAAAAATTTTTTGTCTAGAACATTAAATGTGAGTTAGCATTTCCCCTTTCATTTGTAAATTTGCTTGGAGGGCAGCATCTTGGTGTGGCATTTTGCTGCTTAGTTGACTTGGGCCGGAGAGTGCCCTCTCCTGGCCAAGGCTGGTGTGTCTACACAGCTGTCAAGTCTGTTTTCCTTTGGTAGCAAAGCTTTGCATTCTGCGAAGCCAGCAAGTTATCCAGAATAAATTCGTTATGGAAATTCAGCTGAATTTTGGTCTTATTTTCAAATTATTTTTTGGTAAAATGGATTAAAAAGAACTCAAATGACTGCTCTATTTTTGTTAACTTGGTTTTTTCTACCATAGGTCTCAACAAATGGCAGCTATTACATCAGACAGTGACGAGTCCTGCTGCTCCCTTACAGTGTCTGACAGACCACTGTGGATTCAGTCTGGGAGCATTGAAGTTAACAGTGAAACGGGCAGGTCTGTCTGTTTTAAGCCCTGCCACAAAGTGAAGAGGGCATCATGTCATCACTTGATCATTCCTGAAGTAGATTAGGCTAGACTTAAAAGCATTCATTAGTTCTTGTTCTTTTTCTTTAGTTTTCATTGACCTTGATAGCTGGGTATGCCTCATGTAGGTGATAGTTTTAATGGGTGAAAATAACTTTCAATTGATATTACGTGCCGTGCCAAAAAAGTAGAGCCTCTTGTGAGCTTTCATGAATTGAGAGCAGTTTTTCTTAGGGTAGTAGAAGGTTGGGTGTTACATTGCAGAATTATGTCAAGTAGTAACTGAGTCTCCATGGAAAGTCAAATACTGGATTTCTTATTTTTTCGCTATCCCAGTCTTTCTTTGTCACTTTTATATTCATTACTTCTTACTGTATATATAAGAATTATATATATGAACATATATATATTCTTAGTGAATTAATCTCAAACCATTGTCATTTACAAAGGCAAGTCAAAACTTCAGAGGGTGGTAAAAGATAATGCTGAAATGTAGTTGTAATCTGTTTCTTTAAGTGGCTCCTTGGGTAATGCCTAAAAGGCTTATTTTGGGCCCTTACATGTTAGGAAAGGTTTAGGGGTTTTTCTGTGTGTGTGTTGCTTTTAAACTTATGATCTTTTATTACTTCCTTGAATTAAGGTTATTTAACCCTCTGGTGTTTGTGTAGCTGGTGAAGAGCTGTATAGTTGTAAATAAGCTGTAATTTACAAGTTGGATCAGAATGGCAAATTTTGGATCAGAGGTTGGGGCTTGGATTTTGGTGGACACTTATGTGTATAGGGGTGGTAGCTACCCTTACAGTGATCTCTTAAGGGAATAGTGGTTTTTTTTTTTTTTTGGTATGTGTTCCTCATAGGAATAGTAAGATCTGGAATCCTTGGCTTTCCTGCCCTTGTCTTCAACTGAACTTGAATAGGCCCCATTAAAGTTGAAGGCAGATATTGAGAGAGTCTTAAATAGAAGGAAATGGAATTGTGCATGGGATTGGCTGTTTACCTTTTTTTCTCTTTCAGTTTATAAAATGGGAACATTTTCTTCCAAAGTTCTGTGAGAGTCTAAATCTGTTAATATTATAATCATATTATTACAGTATCTTGGTTTTAGAAAGTAAAAACTTCTTAGCTTGGTGTCAAATTAAAAAAATTTTAAATTGTTTCTTTAGAAGCAAGGGCTACATTCACCTTTCTTCTTAATGTGTATAGTATTTATGGCTAGAAGTCATTTTTCATTGCTTGAGAAGAAACATGATAGAATACTCTGTTAAATTTATTTTATAGGCCTGGGTCCAGTAAGCAAATTAAAGCATGGCAATAATGGGAAGTCAACGTAAAATCAAGAGTTCTGTCAAATCATGGGAAAGATACCTACTTTGAAATTTTTGGACGTTAAATATTGGGAAGGATCGGGTGGTTTTTCTTTTCCGTTTTGCATTCTGTGTTTGTTTTTTCTGTTGTTATTCCACTGAAATATCATATCTTTGGTTTAAAACTGCATTTGACCAAAAAATTCATCTTTCTTTCCATGGATCACCTCTTTTGGAATTTTTTTTACTGGTGCCTGGGCTCCGAGGTTTGAGAGGCATAACCGTGGATTGTAGAGGGTTTCAGTGGGATTCTTACTACTTTGTGGTATCAGAGGGAGGTTGGTAATGTTGGGCATTCCGGTCATGCTACTTGGCAGTAATGTGTATAAGCCTTGCCTTTTATAAATGTTATGCTTGGAGTCTTGCTTTTTGCTGGAGGTGTGGTGGAGCGTGCCTCTGCTGATATTGAGGTTCGCTGGTATAACAGGGACACTGTGGTCAGTCTAACCAGGGTACATAAATTGTCTTCTAGTATCAAAGTAGTGCTCTTGATGCCTTCTGATGTGCTGTGTCTACCTCTGGGAGGCACCCTCCACTCCCCTCTTTTTTTGCTCTTTGTAAAAATATAGACAGTGTGATCTGCAGCTGATTTGTACATAGCCTGGTTCTGTATGTAAATTTTCTTCCTAAGACTGTAGGCCAGCCTGTGCTAGAGGAAAGCCGCTGGTACTTCATAGCAGTCCACAGCTATGCCAACTCTCAGAGTTTAGTATTGTTACCTGTGAAATGGCAACATAGAGAACAGAGTTAAAATTCCCCTGTTATTAAGCAAATATTCATAAGCAAGTAGTTTTAAAAAAAATACTCAAGTGCAGATTGACTATGTGAAGATAACAGCCATCTTACTTGTGTTGGAATCTGGCCTGACATACTTCAGAAATAACATGAATGCTTCTGCTAGTTTACAGTGGTTGTAAGTTGTTTTCTCCAAAAAAAAAAAACCAAAAAAACATTGGACAAGTTTAACTGATTTAAAGGAAAAAATCAGGTGTGATCCCATAATCTATGTAAGGCTTAATTTAAACAACGAGGACTTCATTTTTCTAATATAATTACTTGTGCTTAACTACATTTTCTTCCTTTTCTTTACTATATTTCAGCACAAAGACATTAGCAGGCTGCTGGTTTCATGGACCTGTACCACATGACACAGAGAACACCAGAGCATCAGGACTGAATGAAATTGGAGATTTTTAAAGCTGCACTAAGAAGTAAATGTTAAGGCAGTGGTTAAAACCAACAGTCTATACTGGGGCACTTGCACATTGTGCTATATTAAACCGAAGAAAAGGTATTAGGGAATATTTTATAAAAAATAAACTATTGCAATAAATTATGCATGAGATGAGGAGAAAGGTGATGTGAAATACACAAACAAGAACTCACTTGAATTTTATGTATGAAGAATCACTGACAGTAACTTCTTTTGAATGTGAAGTTCTTATCAGTACATTTTGGACATGCCTAAAAGGTATGAGATGATGCAGAAATGTTGAATTATTTTTCATACTTAAACTTTGTGCTTTTTCCAAGGTTTATGTTAATCAGTTCAGATATGAGGAAAGGTGTTTCTGAAAAGACTCTCCTATGAAACAGCAATAGTCATGTATGCCAAGGCCAATGGTGTTTTCAGGGTCCCAGTAGAAACAACAGAAAAGAGTATGTAACGTCCTGCTGAAAGGATGGCAGGTGCCCCACCCGATCCCTCAAACAAAATTTGGATCTTCTTTAATAAAGCAGGGCTGTATTATCTTGAATATATGTTTGCTTGTTAGAACATATTAAGATGTATTTATTTGCCACTAGTATTTAACATTTTGTGCACATTTTCATAACTACATTCTTTCAAATTTTGACTCAAAGTGGATAGGCTAGTGTTGATCTTGGAGTGAAAACATACACTCCAAGAGCTAGTTATTAATTCTACTGAGCTGGAAAGGCTTTTATTATTATCTCTATCCTTACTGATTTTATCTAGTTCAGAAAAGGTGACAATATCTAAATTTTGATGTGGACATTTCTCCACAAAGAACCCCTCCCCTTCTGTCTAAGTGCAAGAAATTCTCACAGGTGTCACATAGGACTTGGCCCTGGGGGATAAGTGGCAGGAACAGATCCATAAAGACAGCATCAAATTTTTCATGCATGGAGCATGAATTCTTATTAATAGAGATTGTAATTTTTTTTTCTTGTCTTTGGTAAATACATATGAAAAACCTGAATTTTTCTTTTTTAATGAATGGAGAAAACATGAGAAAACCAGATGGACCTGTTAGTACTACATTTTTTAAGGCATTTTATATTTGATGGTGCCGTACTTTTAATAATAATAAAACTGAAGTTTTTTAGTGGCAATACTGATTTATTTTTTAAACTAGAAAGATAATAATCTGTATTGATTACTTATTACAAAAAAAAGGGAAAAAAATGCCAAAAAATAAAAAACCATAAAATTCATTTGAAGCAGCATAACAGATAACTGAGTACTTGGCCCAAGTATTCAAACTTTCCATAATGTTACTGTATAGGCTTGGAATTTGCTAATAACCCCATGCTCAGGATTAACAAAAGGTTCTGGGTGAGAGTTTTAGAATATTAATATTTAGTATACCTGACTGATTTGTTTTACAACTCAAAAAGAAAAGGCAGGCAGTCTTGTATCTAATGAGCTTAATGCAAATTCTAATTACACTGTAAGTAATTAAAAGTTTTGGTTGCATTGTGAAATTGTCTTTTTGGAAAATTCCATATTATGAATTCATTATATATTTTATCAAACCAGAAAAAGTCAGCTCAGGAACTGAAGCAGCAGGGAGTTCTAAAGATGACATGTAGTACAAAGGGCGCCCTACTCTATAACGCCCTTGAGCTTTGGCTTGGGTCTGTCTTGTTCTTTCAGATACATAAACACCAGCAGTACCTTTCAGGCTCACTTCAAGAACCAGATAACGCCCAAGCCTTGGTGGAATTACACATGGATTGTATAATCAAGATTTTTAATTGAGCTTTAGAATTCTTTATTTGTGTAGAGTGATGGAAATGACCAAGAAGTAATAATATAAAGCAAATGAATTTGGAGAGATCAGGTTTTAAGTATCTAAATATTTTTTTTCTCATGACAAATTCTCACAGGTGTTTTGTTATAAGCCAGATTTTCATTTTTTAAAAAATGAAACTTGGTGGTATGTAAAAGCTAGACCTACCATGTTGCTATTTCACTTTCATTGCTTTAGTTGCTTAATATTTAAGCTTTGCTTCATGCTACCTTTTGTCTGTATTTCAAATCTTCATAAGCCTATTTTGTTTTGTAGACTTGAATGATAAAAACTGTTTCTCCTCTTAAGTATGCTCAGAGTTTTAAATGTTAAAGAATGTTGTGTAACATTTATCCAATAAAGTCTTTGATTTTTTTAAAATTTAGTTATTTAAAAACTGTTTACTTTTTAGGAGTTAGTATTTAAAGATTATTATTATTTTTTAACTATTAAAATTCAAACACTAGTACTTTAGGGAGCTTGTTTTGAGAAGAAATGCTTACTAAGGAGAACAACAGCCTGTAGGTTTCTAATCATTAGGAGAGTTTAGGGGAACTCTTTATGACCAAGGATAGAGGATGGGTGAATTGTTTAATTAGGACTCTGTGGATAAACATAACTTTTTTTCTGATGGAAACAACTTACCTTTCAGAGTTGGATGTAATTAAACATTTATTGGTGGGTTTGTTTTGTTTTGTTTTAACTTTAAGGAGCCTTGCCCTTGTGGGTAAATGGTTGCTTCTTTAAAAAAGCCCCGCATGTTCAATATGAGGTCAAGTGTTTGACCTGAGAACCAGAAACACTTGGTTATCAGGAAAAAATTGGTCTTTTAAAACCTACCAGACAGTTGAGGTTTTTTAGGATTGACCCAGAAACATAGGTCAGTGAACTTTTTTTTTTCCATTTTAGTAAAGCAATCCTTTAGAAGGCTGTTATTCCAGAGTAATATGGAGTCTTTAATCTTAAACATTCTCCCATTTCACTTTATCTAAATGAGGGTAAAAAAGGAGGCCACAAGAATCTGGCTCTGTTAGTATCTTTTTTCTCTCAAGTTTCAATGAAAGTGGAACTAGAGAGAATCAGGAAAGGTTAACAATCCACGTGCTCCTTATCTGGGAAGGCCTACTTGAGATCCATACCATTCTTGGGCATGTTGTATTCATATATTGGTATATTTATATCTATTTATTTTATTTTTATTATTATTTTTACTTATTTTTTTGAGACAGAGTCTCACTCTGTTGCCCAGGGTAGAGTGCCATGACGTCAGCCTAGCTCACAGCAACCTCAAACTCCTGGGCTCAAGCAATCCTTCTGCCTCAGCCTCCCGAGTAGCTGGGACTACAGGCATGCACCACCATGCCCGGCTAATTTTTTCTATATATATTTTTAGTTGGCCAATTAATTTCTTTCTATTTTTAGTAGAAATGAGGTCTCACTCTTGCTCAGGCTCGTTTCGAACTCCTGACCTTGAGTGATCCTCCCGCCTCGGCCTCCCAGAGTGCTAGGATTACAGGCGTGAGCCACCGCCACCAGCCTTGGTATATTTATAGACACAACTACAAAATACAGAGAATGAGTGATGAAACACATAGATGCAACTTAAAATCTTACTGATGCTGGACTTCAGATAAGGAAGTGTAAGTTCATTTTTCCTTTTTCAAGTAAAGATTCTTTTCTCAGTGCTTAGAATAAAGCATACTTTGTTTTTTAAGCATACTTTTCTCTAGTGATGAGGGTCCTGCCAAGTCTTTGCTTATTCAGAATGAAATTTCATGGGACAAAGGAACCTTTGCTTAGGTGTCAAGAAGGTGATGAACCTGGGGTGAGGGAGAATAGATTCAGGAATACTGTGCCAGAGGAAGGAAGAGTTGATGGTGGCGAGGTCATTGTCTTTAAGAGTTGAGTGCTTCTAGGATTAGCCCTTTCATCTTTCCTTGTGAGGCAAGTTTGTAGAAGCAGCCTTGTAATGTGAAGGAGAGAAGGTGAGTTGGTGATGTCGAAAGGAAGATGTTTTTATACTGCCTTAGTCTTAAGAGGTATGACATGGGTTCTAACCTTAGTTCTTTTTTTTTTTTTTTGAGATGGAGTCTCACTGTGTTGGGCTAGAGTGCCGTGGCGTCAGCCTAGCTCACAGCAACCTCAAACTCCTGGGCTCAAGCAATCCTTCTGCCTCAGCCCCCCGAGTAGCTGGGACTACAGGCATGTGTCACCATGCCCGGCTAATTTTTTCTATATATTTTAGTTGGCCAATTCATTTCTTTCTATTTTTAGCAGAGATTGGGTCTCACTCTTGCTCAGGCTGGTCTCGAACTCCTGACCTTGAGCGATCCTCCCGCCTCGGCCTCCCAGAGTGCTAGGATTACAGGCTTGAGCCACCTCGCCCAGCCCTAACCTTAGTTCTGTCAATGATTTTCACACAGTACCCTCACTGGCAAAATGGGGTGTGGAAATTCAGCATCTCAATCACCAAGCTCTTAAGTTCATACTCAGCCCAAGGCCAAAAACACTGGGGAGACGTCAGGAAACTTTATTTTTGTTGATTTTGTTTATTCTATAAACCATTGTTTCTGAGTTCTGCCTAAAGCTCAGTGCCTAAGTTCTCTTGATCCTGAGTAGACAGCTCAAAACTTGCGTGATCTTCTAAATAAAGTAAATGATAACATCAGTGTGAAGTCCCTTGAGGTAAAAGGGGAGCTTGACTGTCATTGCACCAGAAAAGCACAGGCAGGGCCTTCAGTAAGACACAAAGCAACCTTACAAAGACAGTAGGGTGTGATCCCTCACATGTTTAAATGCAGCTCCTTTAACACCTGTAGAAAATGAGGCAGGCCGGACAAGCTTTTGCAGCACAAGCTGAAACTGTAATATAATCCCCAGCCTCTGATGCTAACTCTGCTAATGGCAGAATCCAATCCAAGTATCACCCTGCTGTAGAAAACTGTCAGACCTTTTCTCCTAATTTAAGCTCGTGAGGCAAAGCTGCAAACAGCATATTGTTTTGGGACTGTCGAACCACCCTTATAAAACAGTTTTATGTACTTGAGATCAAATACCACGTATAGCCTACCAAAGCCTATATCCTTCTACATTTAATTACTGTTCTCTCTACTTCATTTCCTTGCTTCCCAGCCTTGGCCTGCTCCCTGAAGACTCGTAGTTTGCTTGAAGAGTTTCAGGTTTGTGGATTTGACTTTGAGTTGGAAGCACAGACTGGAAGCTGTGTGCCCATGTGCTTAGTTGGCATGTGGTGGCTGCCTGGTGTGAGTCCAGGCACGATGTCTGATGTGGACATCAGTCTGGCACTGCAAACCACAGAGGGACAATGAGATTCCAGGATCTTCAGATCCAGCTCTTCGCATTTGGAACTAAGGGTTTCCCCAAAATCCTGTGGGTTGGTTCCCTTCATATCTGTCATGACGATGGAGGGCTGGTGAGCCCTGGTGCCTTGTAGCAGCTCCCATCCTGGTAGGCTGTATTTTTCTACAAGCTGGGACTAGCAGCTGGGACTGACAGGAATGAAGACTAGCTGACGCTGGGTCACAGCCACAGACTGCTAGCTGTGGTCTTCCTTGGCAGCGAGGCAGCAGGCCCTGCTGTGCCTTAGCAAAGGCGGAATGTGAGCTTCCAAAGTTTCCCCTTGAGTGAAAGGAAAAAGAAGGTAGAGAGTCATGTTTCTAGTTCTGGCTGATAGAACTTAACTTTTGTATGATGGAGCTTATTCTTAGCTTGCAGACCTTGGAGTGCAGAACAACTAGAGGCAATTTAATTTTATTTTTTGATTATAGAAACATTTGTAAAGGTAGACTAGTGTAAGAAATCCCCTGTGTACCTATTCTAGCTTCAATAGTTACCAACTTGTGGCCAGGAAGATTGAAATTTTGGATGCTTTCAATTATAAAAATCAAGGACATCCTCACTAGTTTTCACAAACGAATTTTGTCTTTAGTTTCTCTGATTGCCCCTTGAAGGTTTTAAGCAGTTGTTCTCATGCTCTAAGGTTATTTTAGCCCCTGGCTCTTGGGCTGGCTGGTAGCAAGTAATCCAATTTTCATTTTTAGGAGCACTAATGGACTCCCTGTAGGACATCTCTACGTACAACAGGAGGAAGTGATTGGAAATAGCGCCTCCTTTCCCTGTGCAGCTTTTAATTGTGCAGTTTGAAGGACAAATTTTCCAACCATTCCTGGTGGGGTGTGCACATACTTCTGTTTTTAAAGTTAGTCCAGGTGATGGAAGGATTCAGCTTGTTACTGTTGAATAGAGAGGCGACAGCCCTACCCGAAGTGACTCCAGGATTTTCCTTGGGCTGCGTGGGCGTGCATCAGGTACAGAGTACACACAGATAGGACCAGAAGCAGAGTTCGGTGCCTTAAGAAATACGAGGCGGGGGGGATGGAGGTAGGGAGAGGAAAGGCATGATAAGGACGGGAAGTGATCACAGAGAGCAGCAGGAAGGAACACACAGCCTGAGTGGCAGCGACCACAGGGCCGCAGGCTTAGGAAGCTGTATGTGGCGGGGGCGGTGTAGCTGAGCCCCAGCAGCAGCCCCAGCCTTTTATGTTTGCCAAGGGCAAGCTTAGGAGAGCACGGATAACAGGAAACGGAGATATCTTGGCATATATCTTGTCAAGATATATGCCACCCTATGTGGTATCTCAGATTTGCATTTTGTTTGTGGGGGGTGATCACACTCTTCCTCTTAAAGATCACTGGTTGTCAAGGAGATTAAAGCAGCCATTAACTTGCACAGCTGCATCAACAGCCCTCCTCTTTGACATCCTATGGTAGCCTTCCCCTTTGACATCCCAAGTTTTGAAGAACTGGTTATAAAAGACAGGATTTGTAGGCCTTCTTAGCTCTTGGCATCAGACAACCCTCGCAAAAATACATCTTCCAATTAGGTTTACATCTGACACCTACTGCTAGCTCCCCATACCACTATCCAAGCAATAAAATGTCTCCAAAAAGTACCTGTGTCTGGTCTTCCTGAATCAGTTTAGATTCTAGCTTGAAAGCTGAGTGAAATGTTACTTACCAGTAGTCTTGGAGGCCAGCTCAGAGACTCAGCACCAGAAATAATCACTAAGCCCAGCACCATTGCCTAAAGTACTCCCCTACCTTTACACAAAATGTAGGAACTATATATGACTCTTACCATTTATGGACTAAACAAACTTTCACATCTGACTATACTTGAGCAACGCTGATGGGCCAGTGTGTGAGGTCTTGTCATTTTGCTGAAGCTCAGAGGTAGGCCTAGTGCTGTGATGTTCCTACGATCATTAGCTAAATTGGCTTAGCCATTCCCCAGCCTTCACATCTGGACATGGCATAATGTTCTCTACTCCTTACAAGCAATTACTTGTAAAGTGAGAAGATGTGGCATTTTGGGAAGTGAGGCAAGCTTGGAGCAAGGTGAAATAATCCACAGTGCGTTCTACACAGGAAAACCACCACGGGAGTATGAATTAGTTGTAGTTAATAGGATTTCCTGGGTGAGCCTTTTGCAGAGGCTCCAGCCAATGGAAAAGGTGCTCATGTGAAAGTTGGAAAAGTAGTTAAATATGGTGTGGGAATATACACAAAACACAAGACTCGATGGAAATGTGCTCTGGAGAAGGTGGGAGGCAGAAACTAAAGGACAGTTGGGGATTTCTGGTAAGTCTCAGGACAAGTCCTTGCAAATATCCAAGATGCAAAAAATGAAAACTTAAAAACCAGGAGACAGATGCTTATAAGCCAAGCTGAATGTTCAACATCTGAGGACACTCTGCAGGGCTGTGCAAGATAGGCCAAACTGGCTTAAAGTGACCCTCTTTACAGAATGTCTTTTTTGAGCTTCATGGGAACACTCAAAGAATTCTCTGTTGAGAAGCCCTAGCTGAGCTAGAACTGCATACTTACTCACATAAGAACACTACTGCAGAAAGTTTACTTGAGTTACTAGGACCGGAAACTCCAGGGTGTGGAGGAGGCTGTTCTGGTCAATACCCAGGGAAGTCACAGATAGTTCACTGGCCTTGATTAGGTGACATCAAACTGCTGTCTCTTACTGCCTCCCACTGCATTCTTTGGAATGTGAAAAATAGCAAGGAAGTCTTCTAAGCTGACATTTGAATTATTATACTTGCTGTGTCTTAAAATTTATAGAGAAGATGACTAGTTTCTACTTGTCCTGAGGTAGCAGATACTGGTTAGTAGCAAAAGAGACATTTTTAAAAACAGGCACTAAAGGGGTAGAATTTGAAGACTTGGATTGTGATGGTTGCTCACACTGAGACCAGCTCTTGTGGAATGTCCTTTAATACCAGTTTACTAAGTCTCTAGTAGAGTGGTAGGTACTAGTGCTATTTTTTTTGAAACAGAGTCTCTCTCTGTTGCCCAGGCTAGAGTGCCGTGGCTTCAGCCTAGCTCACAGCAGGCTGGTCTTGAACTCCCTGAGCTTAAGCAATCCTCCTGCCTTGGCCTCCCAGAATGCTAGGATTACAAGCATGAGCCATCAGACCTGGCCCGAAATAATTTTTTTTTTTTTTTTTT
>VBSM01003214.1:9080387-9092197 GCA_008086735.1 Cheirogaleus medius | reverse complement strand
CTCATTTTTTTTTTAGTAGAGATGGGGTCTTGCTCTTGCTCAGGTTGGTCTCGAATTCCTGAGCTCAAACGATCTGCCCGCCTCAGCCTCCCAGAGCGCTGGGATTACAGGCATGAGCCCCGACGCCCTGCCGAAATGTCAATTTTGAATCAAAGTTTAGTTTACTGTATTTCAAACAAGAAGCAGTACGATTAATCAAAGTATGTGCCTAACTATTGACAGAGTTTTGTCATCTTAACAGTAGCTTTGTTTATGCCAGCGGCAAAGAAGCCTGGAGACTCAGTGGTGATGAAATTGCAAAAGGTGTTTTCCACAGCTTGTTGAGATTTGAATATTTTTTCTTGCAAGAAGTGGTCTAAAGCCTGGAAGAAGTGGTAGTCAGTTGGTGCAAAGTCTGGTGAATACGATGGATGACAGAGAGTTTCCAAGTCCAGGCTCCGTAGTTGGAGCAGCGTTGTTTGTGTGACATGTGATTGAGCATTGTCTTGCGAGAGGATTGGCCTGTCTCTATTAACCAATCTCAGCTGCTTAATTGCAAGCATCCTCATAATTTTGTCCAATTGATTGCAGCAGACTTCCACTGTAATCAATTGACCGAGTTTCATGAAGCTGTAGTGGATAATAACAAGCACTGGAACACCAAACAGACACTATTAGCTTTTTTGATGAATATTCAGTTTCGGACTATGTTTTGACACTTTGTCTTTATCCAACCATTGTGCTGAATGCTTGCAATTGTCAAAAAGAACTCATTTTCCATCACACATAAAAATATGGCATGGAAATGGTTCATCTTTATGTCGTGACAGCAAAAAAGGCAAGCTTTGGGACAATTTCTCTTTTGATGCTCATTTAATTCATGTGGTACCCATCTATCCAGCTTCTTTACCTTGCTGATTTGTTTCAAATGGTCCAACATTGTTGGATTAGTAATGTCAGACCTTGCTGCTAATTCACGAGTAGGTAGAGATGGATTTGCTTCCACTACAGCTTTCAGCTCATCACTATCCACCTTGGTTGCCGGTCACCCATGTGGCTCATTTTCAAGGTTAAAATCACCAGAACAGAACTTCTCAAAGTATCGATGTACTGTGCATTCACTTTTCCGTTGACATACTGATAAGAAGGAACTTTCCTCATGATTACTTTATAGAAACATCTAAAATCAACATCTCACTCCAATGTGAGTTTCCTTCTCAATATGAAGAAAACCCTAAGGTGAATGGCATTAAATATTGTTCCATATGACTAGTAGTAAGGAGCTCCAATATGACCTTAGAAATAAGCTCAGTTCTTTGCCAACATTTATGAATTGAGAGAGAAAGAAAGAACCTCAATACAAATAAACCACATTAACATCAATGTAATTTGCCTATGGGTACAATGCAAAGTATCCATAATGACTATGTCTAGGCACAGGAATCTTAGTTTAAGCAAATCTAAAAACAAATCTGGAAAACACCTTCTATCCTTTCCTGTCATTTTCTAAGCAAGGCTCCTCCAACATTTAGGGCTACAGCTAGAAATTAACTGTTTCCCATGGTACCATGCTAATCAAGCTTACAAGGCATTTTCTCACCATTTGGTTACAGAGAAAGAAGCTCTGAAAACCAGCAGCTTGTTCCTAATTTAAACTTTTTAACCCCTCACATCTCCCATAAAGGAAATAGGTTAATTACCTTCCTCCAAACAAAATAGTACATTCAGAATTAGTTCTAGTCCATGACAGTAATAGACCAGAAATAGCTTGCTAGATTATAATGTAGTAACAGTTTCATTCAGATACTATAAAGAAATACCGAGTATAAAGAAAAGAAAGCCAGTAGAGAGGGTACCAAATTAATTAACGTGAAGAAAAAAAAATAGAAGGAATTCATGTTTATTGTGAGAGGGGAGCTAGACAACGTATAAGGTTCTTTTTTTTTCTGCTTGACATGCTGCAGAAGGGTTCTTTCCAACTCTATGATTCTCTCAGAAAATATTATCCAAAGAAGGAAAACCGAAAAAATATAAAATACAAAAATAGCAATTAGCTAGAAAAACTCATGAGACTAATAAGATGCAAGGAAAAGTGATTATGTATGTTTTCTACATCAAATTGGTTAGAAAGGCAAGAAAAGTAGCCTATCAGGAAATTTTTGGGGCAAAAAATGTAATAGCGATCCTATGCAGGCATCCTCAAACTATGGCCCGCGGGCCACATGCCGCCTGCCGGGGACATTTATCCGGCCCGCCGGGTGTTTTTGCCGCCGCTGCCTGTCCTGCTTAGCAGCCGACTTGTCCTGGGCCCACAGTGTGCACTCTCCAACAGTCTGAGGGACAGTGAACTGGCCCCCTGTTTAAAAAGTTTGAGGACCCCTGCTATAGAGGGTATCCCTATAAAAGTTAGTGGGATGAAAAGATCTTAATAGAACTCAAATATCATATAGCATGACTTGATTCATTATGTGGAACCTGAAAGGATAATTGAAATGATGGCAAGTAGGTTTGGAAGAATTATTACGTATGAAGAGACTACTAATTCACTAATAGAAACCATCCCTCACCATAGTTGTCCCCCTTCCCAAACACACAGATCCAAAAGCCCTGATAGCAGCTAAGATGTTTAATTTGAATCTCAAAAGAAAGTAATTCAGAGACTATAGGAAGTAGATTCTATTCCATGAGTTCTGTTGCCAGGCAGCTTTGAATTTCTCTGCACATATTTACTAATATAGGAGAAACTGGTTGAACTATCCACTCAAAAGCATGCTTACTCTAAGATGACTACTATACAGTATCTCTGAAAATACTGAATTCTAAAGCTTCTTTAAAGGCCCTAGAGGGAGGGTACACATGTACAAATGCGCATCTGGCCAAAGCCCCTCTCTTTGTCTAGCTGAGGTAATGCTGTTATATGTTAACATGTAATAAGACAAGAAAAGTTGTACCTTTGCTGCAGTCTTTGATGGCCATCTCTTTCTTGTCCTAAAAGGAAAAATAACATTAATATGTGTTGCCCTAGTTTTAGCTCAATGGCCCAAAGGCTCAATGACATGATCTTATAACTGTGAGTAGAGATACAGAATGCTTTTCAAAGAAATCCCATGAAAACAAGTATGTTACCTCCAAGATAAAATTCAAAATTAATGTGGGGATGGCTCTGACCCGAAAGCCTCCTAGTAACAAAAGTAGCTTCTTTCCTAAAGTGTCTTTAGATTGTTCTAATTAACCTATTACTTTTGTAAGACACTTTACATTAGAATGCTGATGTTGAGAAAACTTTGTGATCAATAAACAGGGCAAATGATATGTTAATATCTGAATTAATTACCCTCCTCTTTGGATAGTTGTTATACCATCACACCCAAAGTGGTATTTTTCCAGAAAGTATACAGATGGTCCACCTGCACACACTCAGTGTGGCTTGTCATATAGTCTCAGTTATAAACTTTAATTTATCCATTGATGAAACAAAAATACAAAACAAACCACCAAATAAAATAATTAATTTAACTTGCTGAGTCTAGAAGCATGGCACAGTGGAAAAAAACACTGGATGTCAAAAGAACCAGATTCCGGTCCTAGCTCTGACCCTAACCTGCTGTTTAACACTGGTCATGCTACTTTCCTTCACTAGGGCTCAGTTTCTCATCTAAAATACGAGCAGGCTGGACTGAATGCTATATAAGATGTCTTCCATCTCTAAAATGTCTATTTTTCCCAAATTAGAAGTTTTCTGCAATATTAGAGAAATGTTATTTTAAATTAATGTTCAATATTCCTATAATGCCTACTGTAGCAAGTACTAAATATTTTGCAGAATATTTTACAGCGAAATCTACTAAATTGTGTTTCAGGATTCAATCAAAACAGTTTCAGGATGGGGAGTGAATACTTAATGAGTATGGGGTATCTTTTTAGGGTGATGGAAAAGTTCTGGAACTGGATAGTAGTGAAAATTGTATAGCAATGTGAAGGTATTTAATGCCACTGAATTGTACACAGTCATGCAGCACATAACAATGTTTTAGTCAATGATAGACCACATATATGACAGTGATTCCGGAAGATTATAATGCCGCTGAAAAATTTCTATCACCCAGTGAAGTAACAGCCATCTAACATCACTGTGCAACACATTACTCGTGTTTGTGTGATGCTGGTGTAAACAAACCAACTGTGCTACCAGTCTTATGAAAGTACAGTTATGTACAGAACATAATACTTGATAATGATAACAAGTGACTGTTACTAATTTATGTATTTACTGTACTATACTCTTTATCGTTATTTTAGAGTGTACTCCTTCTGCTAAAAAAAAAAAAGTTAACTGTAAAACAGCCTCAGGCTGGTCCTATAGGAGGTATCCAGAAGAAGGCATTTTTATCATAGCAGATGACAGCTCCATGCCTGTATTGTCCCTGAAGACCTTCCAGTGAGACAAGATGTGGAGGTGGAAGTCAGTGATATTGATGATCCTGACCCTGTGTAGGCCCAAGCTAATGTATGTGTTTGTGTCTTAGTTTTTAATAGAGCAGTTTAAAAAGTTAAGAAAAATTAAAAATAGAAAAAAGCTTAACAAATAAGGATATAAAGAAAATATATTTGTACAGCTATACAATGTGTTTTTTGTTTTAAGCTAAGTGTTATATAATAGTTAAAAGGTTAAAAAAAATTAAAAAGTTTATAAAGTAAAAAAGCTACAGTAAGCTAAGGTTAACTTGTTAATTAAAGAAAATTTGTTTTAATACAGTTAGTGTAACCTAAGTGAACAGTGTTTTTATAACGTCTATAGTAGAGTACAGTAATGTCCTAGGCCTCCACATTTGTACACCACTTACTCATAGACTTACACAGAGCAATGTACAGTCCTGCAAGATCCAGTCATGGTAAATGCCCTATACAGGTGTACCACTTTTTATCTTTTATACTGTATTTTTACTGTACTTTTTTTATGTTTAGATATGTTTAGATACACACATACTTACTATGGTGTTAAAACTGCCTGCAGTATTCAGTACAGTAACATGCTGTGTTTATAACACAGGAGCAACAGGCTGTACCGTATAGCCTAGGTGTTTAGGAGGCTATGCCATCTAGGTTTGTGTAAGCGCACTCTATGATGTTTGCACAAGGACGAAATTGTCTAAAGACACATTTCTCAGAACTATGCCTGTTGTTAAGCAACCCATGATTGTACTTTTTTTTTTTTTTTATTTTGACTGTACTTTAAAATGGTTTAAATGGACAATTTTATGTTATGTCTATTTTACAATAAACAAAACAAAAAAGGTTCCAATGGCATCTGGGAAACGCTGTATTATATCTCTTCCCATGTTCATCATACCAATTCAAATATTAAAAGCTCTAAGAAGTTCTGTAGGAAAGAAATCTGTATAACTTTATATAAGATAGTATTTCTCTAACTTATCACATTTCCATAAATTGAAGACACATAATTTCCTAATGTTTCTGAAATAGGAATAAATCTTTACAATTTATGTGCATAGCTGCTGTGGTGGTATTTTTTGTATGCCTAGAAGTGATATATTAACTTGCAGTGCATTTTACCATCAATTGGGCTCTTCAAATCACAAATTATGGTATTTTACTGCAGAATCCTTTGTTTGAGGCTCATAGTCTACTAACACCTCAGGGGACCCAGGTGTCTGCTGCTTAGAGTGGTAGTCTCCAAACCAGAAGTAGTTTACCATCCTTTCATAATTTTATATTGATAAATGTCTACATAAACAATGTACATAATATATGGACAAAACTAATGTACATAATATATAAAGACAAATCTACCTCTACATATTAAAACAATGTACATAATATCTAAGGCCAGTAGTTTTAAAAAATTCAGGGACCTCTCTTCTAGGGCTGTCTGCTCTTGTATAGCTAGGCAAGACCTAGATTTGAAAGTCTGCCTTAACACCAGTTTACTATCTCTCTTTCCAGATGAAATGTGAATTTGGCCAGGGGCACTCATTCCGGGATGCTGAGCCTGCCAGCCTGCCTTTCAGAAATTCTTCTTCTTAACCTTTCAAAGCAGTTAACCCATCACTTTCTAAAAAAGTCAGAATATGATCCACATGTCAGGGCACTAATCCTGAAAGTTTTCAAGCCTTTAATTTTAGAGTCTTCTCAAAGTATTAAGAATGTAACTTAAAAAAAAACAAAACAAAAACCTCCACCAACAAAACTATCCTTTGTACAGGAAGTAGTAATAGAGCAATGTTCTTCTGAGTTCTCCTCAGATGTGATAGACAAAAGACTAGCAAGACCATACATTTTTCAAGAAGAGTCTGTTATGTTAGTTCAAACCTAGAACTATCAATAACTTGGGTAACTGTGGAAACAAAGAATCCCAAAAGGGTATGATACTAATACATTTTCTCTGACATTGAAGGTATCCTTGATCCCATTTCACAATGATCATGTCCAGTCTGAGAATGTGGCAAGGTGGAGAAGCAAATGCAAAATTTCCAATTAAGTGTAAAAATGGTTAGGTGTGAATTCTGATCTCTTGTAAAATGCATTAATGAATTATTGTTTTATTTTTTTTATTTTTATTTTTTTGAGACAGAGTCTCGCTTTGTTGCCCAGGCTAGAGTGCCATGGTGTCGGCCTAGCTCACAGCAACCTCAAACCCCTGAGCTCAAGCGATCCTCCTGCCTTAGCCTCCCAAGTAGCTGGGACTGCAGGCGTGCACCACCATGCCTGGCTAATCTTTCTATTTTTAGTAGAGATGGGGTCTTGCTCTTGCTAAGGCTGGTCTCAAACTCCTGACTTCATGTGATCCTCCTGCCTTGGCCTCCCAGTGTGCTAGGATTACAAGTGTGAGCCACCAACTGTTTTATTTTCTCTACTACAAAACAGTGGTTTATATCCTCTGTACAATTATAGTATTTCTTCTCTCATGCCACATGAAACACTCCAAAAATACTTTGCCTTGGAGACTGAATCCAATTAATTATACAACAGTTAAAAAACAAAGATAAAACCTTTCTGCATGCCCAAGCATTCAAGCACACACCTCCTTCCCCACCTCAGGGCCCTAAAAAAAAAATCTGGTCACCTAAAGTAACTTTGGTAGAGGTACTAAAGAATTTCAGGCAATATCAAAGAGGCATCCTCTCTAAACAAACAAAAAACCCACTACGCCCAATCTTGAGCCAATTTTGGTTGCTTAAAGGTAGGCTAAATAACCTACCCTTTGCACTTTGGATGTAAGTAGCCATAGTTAAACAAGTGGTATTTTTTTTAAAACTCCTCATTTCAATCCAATGAGACTTACTATGATGACTAAATAGGAAAATCACCTAGCACTGTGGGAGGCCGAGGCGGGTGGATCGCTCAAGGTCAGGAGTTCGAAACCAGCCCGAGCAAGAGCGAGACCCAGTCTCTACTAAAAATAGAAAGAAATTAATTGGCCAACTAAAAACATATAGAAAAAATTAGCCAAGCGTGGTGGCACATGCCTGTAGTCCCAGCTACTTGGGAGGCTGAGGCAGAAGGATTGTTTGAGCCCAGGAGTTTGAGGTTGCTGTGAGCTAGGCTGACGCCAGGAACTCTAGCCAGGGCAACAGAATGAGACTCTGTCTCAAAAAAAAAAAAAAAAAAAAAAAAAAAAAAAAAAGGAAAATCAGACAAATCAGCAACAAATCTAACTTTTTTTTTTGAGACAGAGTCTCACTCTGATGCAAATCTAACTTTTAATACCAATACAGTATAAAAGAAATATGTTTGCACTCTTACCTATTCTACACTCACCCTGCTATACCAGGGTGCTATAAAATACTTCTGAACTTTCCCTGACACCTACTATACCCTGCTATAAAATACTTCTGAACTTTCCCTGACACCTACTTTGCATTTAAAGACAACTTTCATCCCAAATATTAGACATTTCTCCCAATGTTCATACTTCCAACAGAAAAATCACAATCTTAGGAATAAGCCTAGAGTTTCAATCAGTAATTCTCCGTGCCTGTGAATCCTTATCTAGAATTCCAGAGTTCTAAAATAAGCATCTATAGCTATTCTGGGACATGCACTACTTGTCTCTGCTTGTTAACCTGCCCTAGTTTAGTGAAAACTTTGCCAGCCTTCCTTCCATGAAAGTATTCACTCAGCTACATTAATGAAGAATGTTAACAGTAATCTGACTCAAGTTTTAAAAAATATTTTTCTGTCCTTCCTGTGCCCTTTATATTAGGGAAACATATGGGCAGGAAAAGGGAGGTAGCAACTTTAAGTCCCTATATGCTACTTTTTGGAGAGAAACTACCCTATGAAAACACTGCATTCTATGTGCTTCTTGAAAAGAAAAGGTCAAAGATTCATACCTGTTTCATCCTTGCAGCAGCTCTATTTGAAAATAGAATAGATCTGTCTTTTTGGAAGCAGGATGGGCACATCTCCAGGGCTCGACTGTAAGAACTTTCAGCTTCTATATAATCTGAGGATGATATTATAAAGGATGAACGGTCATTATGATTTTATTCCTGATAGTATTATATTCCATAGGATCTCAGAATGCATAGTTTGCCATTCATAGGACAAAGATTTCAAATAAAAAGACAGTCATGGTCTATTAAGTTCTGGACAGTAAAAGTCATTTCCTCCTACCCTCTCTCTTTGAAGAAACAGTGCTTGCTTGTGCCAATCTCATCAGGTGTGCTTGGCAAACTGACAGCCGAACCTGTTGTCAGTGAAGAGCCCTCAATGCTCAGGAGTCCTAGCATGCCCTAGATGTTCAGTTTTCATTCGACTTAGCAATTTAGAAAGGAGTTTTCAGAGGAGGTTAAGGAACTGGACAGATGAAAGAAACTAAACTCTGGAACCCATGGCCTGGGATCAAGAAAAAAATTCTATGTATACATTTTCATTAAGGCTGTTGTGCTTTCATATAGTCAACCTGGCTAAAACTGCATCCTTGAAATGTTTGGAGAGAAACATTTTTTGGAGCTAAAAGCAACAATGTAAAAACCAGTATTTAATTCAAGACTTTAAAAAAGAAAATGGTGATAAATTTATATACTCATTGTTATATAAAGAATTATGGTCAGGATACTAAGAAAATAGCCTACTCACTCCTTTCTCTGGTTTGAAATATTTAATATTAACATATGAAGAGATATGTTATTCAAAATTAGAAGCATTAGTTTCTAGTAGAAAAAAAGAAATGATAATTGCTATACTAGGATATAAGAAAAAAATTTTAAACCTGAAAATAACTAGGGAAAAATGTTAACACTTCTAGATTTCTGAAGCATATACAGTTTGAGATGTGACAGAAGGCTATTATAAGATCAAATAGTTTCCCCAAATTATTGGAATGAACTGCCAACTTATTTCTAAGCAAATGTAGGAAATGTGGAAGCACATGAAGAAAAAACATCTCTCTGCTTAAGCTAGCCAAAGAAAAAAGCACATAAAAGAGCAACACTTCTGAAGCAGTATAGACAATTAAAAAAAAAAAAAGAGCAACCAAAGAACAGGCAAAGTACTTCCCTAGGCCATACTGAAGTGGTCAGGCCTGTTGTTACAGTACTGTAGCAACTGAGGAATGCGGACCCAACTTTTGCAGCAATGCGGCAAAAAGCCTTTTATCATTCAAGGCTAGTGTTTTCCAAAGCAACAGCTGAAAGGTTTCAACCCTGATTTCTGGATTAACCGACAGTGGATTACAGAAAAGAAAAACTATACCTGGGCCAACAGACACATGGTAACTGGTCATGGTCAGCTAAAAACAATTTGGTCTGGTAAAAAACCTAAAATTCCAAGGTGCTGAGAGGCAACATTATATTGTGAGTGGTTTAGGTTTGCTAGTTGTTCCCAAATGTTCTTTAGTGTTTCTTCACAGGCTCTAAAACAGGATGAGGAGTCAAGATGACCAGACATCAGCGCTAAATCTTACCTCCTTTCTTAAACTGCTCATTTCCCTCCTCCTTTAGTTTAGTGCTCTCTTCTCTTCTTTTCTGAAAGAGACCACAGAATTATATAATTTCTCATATTATTATAAATGAACAAAAAGGTCTACTTTCTTTGCACACAAGTCTATTTAATAGGCTGCAACTGACTTTTAAGGACTGGATCAATTTCACCTAAATTTCAAACAGTGATAGAGGAAAAAACAGATGACCATATGGCTAATTATTAATTGTATTCTTGATATTTAAAACACAAAACCTAGGGTTTCTTGGCATGTTCTTTGCTATCTATGTTTCTGTCTTTTGCATGGAATGCTAATTCAGGTGTCATTTAATTTCTATTCACTCAGAAATGAAACTAAATAACATACCCACTGGTTTGCATACCAGTGTAAATTCAAATTCTGGCTTCTACTGTTTACTATAATAGTAGCATGATCTTGGACAAATTTCAAAATCTTTCTGAGCCTTAGCTTCACCTAAAAAATGAAGCTTTAATAGTTTTATGGACTAATATTTAATGGATTAATGTGATAATGTATGTAAGGCCTCCAATACAGTGATTAGCAAGGACTCAGTAAATATACACTGTTTTTTTTTCTGTAAAAGAAGTAATTTAATACTATATGGAGACATACAGTATGGTGGGAGAATGCATTAGGGGGACAAGCCATGTCTGCAAGGTCAGGGCACTGTCCTGTTAGCAGGCTAACACTGGGGATTTTGAAGAAACCTAAATAAATCTCTCTTTTCTTAGCTTCTTCAAACTCAGAAATTCACACAGATGGCCAACCACCCACCAAACACAAAGGCAGAGAGAAAGTTATCCTGCAAAGCAAAGATGACACGTGCTGAGTCTATGCGTGCTTTCTTCCCGAACATCTTAACAATATGGTTGGCACAAGCCAAACTGGCAGAAGAGTCTGTCTGCCTGCCACTTTTGACAGAACTTTTTTTTTTTTAAAACAGAGAATCCCCTTTAATACCTCCCTCTCTTTTCTTTCTTTTTTTTAAAGAGATGGGGTCTCACTAAGTTGCCTGGCTGGAGTGTAGTGGCTATTCAAAGGCACAATCATGATGCACTACAACCTTGAACTCCTGGGCTCAAGTGATCCTTCTGCCTCAGGCTCCTGATTGGCTGGGACTACAGGCAGACATCACCAGGCCCAGCTAACTTCCCTTCATTTTTGAAGCTTCTGATGAAATAAAACTTTAAAGGGAAGAAATATAATTAGCAGGGTATTTCATATACAGGAGAAGCGTGGAGCCTGAACAATTTGTACTCTTAACATTAGGAACCAAAGTAAAAATATTATTTCTCTGAAGAAGATTTGTAAATGTGCTATTGCTGAGATCAGGGTGTTTCCCAAATGCCTTATTATTATACTGTGGATGAAACAGAGCACTTGATGAATGTCAATAAAGGAACTAAAAGGTAAGTATAAACTGAATCTAATTTTTATGGTATCTACTATGTGCCAGACACATAGCAGATATAAATCCTAATTCATTTAAGATATAACATATTTGAGGAAGGGCTATTCTAAGGAAATTCAGAAAAATAAAATGGGTAGTGGTGATGGTGGGAATCAAAATACAAGAATGTGGCCATATTTGCCAGCACTACCCACAAGAGAGGTGCTTGGATTGTAATGATCCCTACTGTATTGCTTAGGGTTTTTGTATGCAAGCAAAAGACTACCTTAAGCAAACAATTTTAAGGGGCAGGTTTATTGGAAAGATATTAGGGGTCACAGAATCAATGGGAGGCTTAAAGAACAAGCTTAGAAAACAGGAAGAACTCAAGGCAGCCTTGTTAAATCAAGAAGCAGAAAGTGGCCGGGCGCGGTGGCTCACACCTGTAATCCTAGCACTTTGGGAGGCCAAGGC